>JAQFYP010000782.1:0-19476 GCA_034694865.1 Bilobella braunerae | reverse complement strand
TCAAACATGACATCAGTTATTACTCAAGACATCAGTCATCAACCATGAAATCAATTATCACTTATAACATCAGTCATTAATCATGATATCTATTATCATTTACAACATCAGTCATTAATCATGATATCAGTTATCACTCAAAACATCAGTAATCAACTCTGTCATCAGTCATCATTTATGTCATCAGTCTTCAACCATGACGTCAGATATCATTTATTACATCAGTTATCAACCATGGCATCAGTCATCATTTATGATTAATCAGATTTTTATAGAGTGATCTAATTTTAAGGCCGATAGATACATGGCTAATGCAAAAGCGATTCGATCAAGAATTTCCAATTTTGAAAATTCCTTATGGGAATTTAGCCGTAAAATTCAAAGTTTCCAATGGTCCCCCTTTTGCAACTTTTTTCAAATTCAAAAAATTTGAAAATTCCCTCGTACTTTGTTTCTGAATCTTGCAGACAAATATTCATGGAAACCGAGTTAGAGGGGTTTAAACTTACCCCCCATATGCAACACACCCCCGGGGGAGGGTTACAGGTCGGTAGTCTTCCTTGTCAGAATACGTTTGAATTTAATATAGAAATTTTAAAATGTCGCGCCATCCTTAACATTTTTAATTGTTTTTGGAACCAAAGGAAACAAGCGTCAGTTTTTGTTTGTTTTTGGGTTTTACCTGAATTTTAACTCTTTTTCATTTCTGAGCGTTTGAGCTCAGGTGGTAGTACCGTTGTAAAAAATAAAATATTGTAATAAAAAAAATTGGATCCAAAATAATTTGTACAATTCAAACCGTCTTTTATTTAGTACAAAAAGAGCTAAAAAATCAATTTGGTCCCGTTCAATTCAAATTCAATTCTGTCGTTTTTTGAATACGTTTATAAATTTTCTGTGAAACAAGAAAAACAAAGTTAGTCAAGTCTAAAAAGGCAAATTGCAAAACAATTTCTCAGATTGCAACTTTTTGAAATTGCATTTAAATTTTTACCTTGTCTTTAAAAGCCTCCCAAATTGCAATTAGCAGAATCTTAAGGGGCTCACAGATGAAAGTGCCCACCAAAATCCCCATAACAAGCGACGAAATCAGCGTTTTTACAAATTGGTCCTCAGTAGCGCTTTTGTGAAACTTCCCTTTGATTGCCACAACGCTAATAAATGCTATCGAGAGAATTATTACAAGGACCACGACAATCCTGTTTGAACAATTTAGAAGATCACAATTTGAAAAATAGCCATTTGAAAAATTTGATGTTATCAAATTATTGGTTTCCAAAATACCAGGCTGCGATTGGTTGATACCACTTCCTGGAAATCTTGACATAGCCCAAATCGTATTTCGGCTTCTTCTTCTCCTTGGGCATCTCAACGACGTTGAAGGTCATGAAATTTTGAGAGTTCAGGCGTAAGTTTCCCATAGAGCCGCTAACTAAAGTTTTTTTTTAATTTGAAAATCAAAATTTTGGGTTTCGAATCTGTTCGAAATTTTGCGTTTTTTTTTTGAAAATCTAACCAACCTCTTCGAAATATCCCGGTCCGTTCGTCGGTCGCTAGAAAGAGGCGGCGCATGACCTGCCGCAGTTGGAATGGAGTGAGTTCGGGTTCGAGGAAAACGATGGGGCGGGGCGAGGGCTCGAAAAGTAGAGACCGCCGCGGGTACATTGTCGGGGACTCAATGGACGCCGTTTCGAGACTTGACCTTTGACCTTGACCTTCATGTTCATCGAGTGAGCTCCTTTTGAGCTTCATCAACACAAGCGTCTTCTTCGTAATTCCATGGAGAAAGCCAAAGAGCTTGTAGATACTTCTCTCCTCCGCAGCGCCCTCTACTTCATGTCCAACCGGATAGAAAACGCTGCTGTCTCCAGCGACGACGCTCTCTGAGCTCCCAACGGACGCTTCTACTTGTGTACTGGCGCTTGTTCCTAGTTTTTCAATTAAAATTAAAAAAAAATTTTTTAAATTTGCTTAAAATTTTTCCAAAATTTTCTTTAGAAAAAAATGAACCCACTTCGGCTGATCTCAGGAAAATCGGACAAAATGGCTTTGGCCTTGATCTTCAGCGATTCTTTATGACGACTCTGCTCTAGCAGAGCGGTTCCAATCACGTAGTCCATTTCGTCAAAGTGTCTTTCATGTTTAATCGCTTCCCTAAACGGTAGTTAAGTATAAGTTAATTATTGGTTAGAGTTACTAATTAGTTTTAAGAAAGAGTTGGTAATCATAATCATTAATCTTAATTAAAAAAAATCAAGTTATTGTTAAATTAGGTACCGAAAGAAAGATATCATAAAAAATCCAATAATAGTGGTAATAGTCGCGGAAATCAGGGCTGGAACGAGGCAATGAAGTATCCAGTAGCTCTTCGCTGACTCTCCATAAAAAACGAAAACTCCAGGATGTCCAGGCTGATTGCAGCAAAAAATTAGAAGCACTAGTTAAGAACACTGCTAAAGCGCTTAAATCCCTATACATGCAAATAAGTAGTTTAAAACCTACTTTTGGGCGAATTGGATTTGGATTCAGCGATTTGTGCACCGGCCCATACTTCGTCGGATCCTGCAAACTGTGCCCAGGGGAAAAGACAAAATCTATAACGGGATTTTTTCAAAAAATAAGATTGGCTTGTTCTAAATAAATAACACAGTATTTAAAAAACATGAATTTGTTCTAAAGTAAAATTACCCAGAAACAGAAAGCAGGTGACAAAGAACAGGAGGTAGAGTCCAACGGAAGTTACCCAGCGTTGAGGGTACGTGAAAACTGACATCTTGGACCTTTTTCAAAATTTAGAATAATAGTAAAATTTTTCAAAAATAGAAAATAGTTCTCGCACATTTTCTAAAAGTTTTCTTAAAAAAAAGCTCCAACCTGAACAGAAATGCAAAATATCCAAACTGGCCATGCCGAACTTCACGGCGCAGGCGTCGGTACAGCGAAAACTTAAAAGCGCAGAGCTCCTTCTGCGTCGCTGGCTGAAAGAGTCGCGGCGGAAATCCAATTTCACGGTCGACGCGGAACAGCCACGCCTCATTGGTCTTCACGTCTCGAACAATGGCCGTGGTGCAGTGCCTTATGAAACGTATCAAACGGTGTTCAAACAGAAACTATTTTTTAAATTTAAAAAATTACCAACATGGCTGAGGGCCCGTAACTTCCGTTCTCAAAACGATTCCCACGAGTCTTCCAAGCCGCACGTCCTCCGTTACGAGAAACTTTTCACAGCTCAGGGGCTCAAATAACTCATCATCTGCTTTTCCAGCGTTCAGCGTATGAAACTAAAGCGAATAAGCGCTGAATCAGCGTCGCTGACCATAGATTGAAAATAAAATAAACAATGTCACCTTTCCAGGAAAAATTGACCCGAGCAAGTGAACTATAACCCTTCCAGAGGGGGGCCCTTTGAAGGCTCCATGCGGACCGGAAGTGAAGAAGCTGATCATGTACTTCGTGCTAGTGGAAACTTCTTCATCGTCCTCGTCACTCTGCTCGTGGAATTTTGCTAGCTACAAACTAACAAACTTATTCTAACCAGTTTCATCGTTAACTTTAATTATTAGTTAATTTAATTATCAAGCCAATTAGGTGCCAAAATTACCCCTCTTCGTCGCATTTTGAAATGCACATGCGCTCGGCAGAGGAAGATGGCCATTAGAACCCATATCCCTACTCCGCAGATACAAAATATTATCGTTTCATATCCTACCTCGTACAGTAAATTTACTTCAGTGTAAGTACTGGCAGCAGCGGACATTGAATTTTGATATTAAAAATATTTTAAATTCTAAAAATCTTGTCTAAAAACCAAATGCTTTTGAAAATGTTTAAAAAAATTAATCTAATTCGAATCCATAAACAACTTTTTTTTAGGAAACCATGAAAACATGGGCGTTTTATTAACAAAAAAAAACATGATCTCTGAAAACTACTTCTTCTTTCGTCCCTTTCCTTTGACTTCATTTGGATTGCGCATGTCCCAGTAATGTGTAGTATTGTCCTTGACGAAGAAGGAACGAGAACTGATGTCGTTCATCGTGAAGGGCCCACTCTCACGAGCCATTGTTTTCTTGCTTCTGCGCTCTTGCGGTGTGGGCTGATCTTCGGTCAGAAGCGGATTCACCGCGTGCTTCCCACCTTGTGGCTTCGGAAGAGAAAACTTCTTTCCTCGGGTTGAAAGGACAAATCGCTTGGAAAAGTGTAACTTCATGGATCCATCTTCCTGAACGGAGACGGAGACTTTGCGCAGCGTTTTGTTTCCACATCGAGGACAAAACTGTTTCGTGAATTGTGTCGTCTTTTCGAAGCAGGTATAACAGCGAAGAATGTAGGAGCGAAGGGTCGTAATCTTGTTTCCGTCAGGTGAAACCAAGTTCATGTTTGTATGGAGTACGACGTTCTGTCAAAACAAGTCACTAATTACTTACACGACAATTGCTGGCGTCATTAAGTTCTAGCTGAATAATTTAAGCTATTAGCAATTTTCAATTTACCTGAATAGCGAAATCTGTTGATAAAATGCCAATAGGTGTAGAAAGAACAGGTTGAATTTTCTTTGCTTTGTAATTTGAAGGCGTAATCCATCCACCGCCTTCTTCTTCGTCTGATTCTTCTTCATCTTCATCGTCTTCTCCAGATACTCCAGAATCGTCCGTTTCGAATTCAGCTGATTGTTGCTCTTCAATTGAATTAATTGGTTTTACGTCTTCGACGCTTTCGCTATTAGCCAGTAACGCTTCGACATGGTTAACCCATCGCTTTAAGTAGACCAATTCGTCTGGAATTTGGCTCTCGGCCAATTTACTGTAAAGCTGGACATCTTTCTCACTGTACTCGTACCCTTCCACGTAAGAATGACCTTGAAAGTGAGCATTGTATTTCCCTAGATTCACTTTTGGCATGTAGAAGCCGACTGGAAGGTTCGTGTCTTCAGCAGCCTTGTTCCCTCTTTCACCGCTTCCGAAAACTGTCTTTACGCTTGACTCTTTGAAGGTGACAGGAGTGAACTTCTCTTGGAGCTGGATTGCCAATGCAATAACTTTGATGTCAACCAGTGACAGGCTGGAGTAGTCTCCCGTTTTCTTGGCATATTCGGTGGCTACGCAATTGAAAGGGAAACAAAACAATGTTGTCTATTTTGTTTGTTTTACAATTTGTTTTGAAACATTGTCAAGACCGGGGGGACAAGAGCAGGTCCTTACCTCGTTTAATATTGTCCGAAGAGGGTTCTTGGAGTTGGAGGTCATACACCGTGAACTTCAGCCTTTGCTTCGTTGCCGAATCTCTGATTTCTTTGATCACATCTGGAACTGTAACCACCTTGGATGACAGGGTCTAAAAGCCAAGAATTACACAATCAATTACCTTACTCCTAGCTTTGATTAATCATTCTCCTTAAGCACTCAATTAACTAGCCTCTAGACAATTTCCCCTAATTAGCACTTAACTTGTTTATGTTAATGTCAACTTACTTCGAGAGGGTACCCTTTGATGAACGCATTGGCGTCCACCACTAGAGTCTCCAGTGGCATCGTGTCAGCTCAATAAAAGTGTTAATTGATTCACCAGTTCTTCGTTAATTAAAATTAAGAAGATAGCAACAATTAATTAACTGACAAGAGTGAAAGAAGTGAACAAATAAAAGTTCACTCAAATTGAAGTTTACTCACGTGGAATTGAAATTTCTGAACAATTGGCGCCAAGCAGTCTCATCAATCGAATAAATTAAATTCAATTACACTGCACGGACCTGAGAAGACGTTAAATTCTTCAATGAAAATTAAATTATAAAATTTAGTCGGCGCATTAATTCACAATTAAAATTTGAAGCACTTCCTTTTAATTATTACTTTTCTTAAACTAAAAGCAATGCAGTATTTTAGTATCACATCAATTTCACAGTAGTATTTTCTTTTGTAATCAAGTTAAACATTACAAATTAATTTTAATTCTGCCATTAATTGTAAAGGGCATTTGTCCTTTGCAATTAATAACAATTTATTTACAATTTACAATTACTAATTAATGTAATGTTACATTTGAATAATACATATGTATTTGATTTGTTGGGAATAAGTTTAAATACTTTTGGCAAAGCTTCTGTTCAAATATGACTTGAACAATGCAGTTAAATTCTGCAATTGAACTTTTTTTTAAATTGTAATAATTAGTATAATTTAGTAATTACTTAATTAATACATTATTGACGCAGGGTGTCAATTTAATTAGTGATGCTTTCACTCTATGGGCAACGCAGGACTCCACTTGGGGTTCCGAGTACCAAGGACGTACTTGTAGAGGGCTTCAGTTGGAATAAGTACCCCCGCCACCAAAGGGTCACTCTTCATTTCTCGAATCCAGTGACCCTTGACATAGGACAGAAATTTTCATTAATGACCTTGACCTCTGACCTCTCCAATTTTATGGCTTACAAGCGCTGCTTTGTCCTTGAGAACTTCTTCCAGAGGAAACTTAGGTCCAAACAGTTTTTCCAGGACTGGAAGGCGCTCAATCCATGGCCACAGCATGTAATCCAAGACTCCGACAGTGGACCCTTAAATTTGTGGACATATTTGACATGGAGTCGTCATTTGGTTGGAGCACTGAAATTTTTTCAACCAAAAAAAAATGCTTTACCAGCAAAGAAAACCGTGGCACGATTCTGGAGCTCTTTGTCATAGACAGCGATTTCTTGTATCATGCACTGCAAAATGCTGTCCAAACTTTCATCGTCAAGAATCTTGTGCGCCGCACTGTTGTAGAGGTCAATGAACTAAAAAAAACATTTAAACAGGATGAGTAAACGCACGGTTTCATGGTTTCGTTGTTGAAATGCCTTATTGAAAGATTCCATGCAGATTCTGTCCTTGGCGCTTTGGGAAGCATCTGAGGATTTGACCGAAGGTGACTCCGCAAGTCCTTGGTTGGAGAAATCAGCGATGACGCTTTCGATATGGTCTTTGCTTGAATCCACTTCCGTTTCAGTCGACCGAGCATTTCCGGCCGCCCCCAACTCCAAGAGCCACTCTGGATCATCTTTCAGTTTATAAACGACAGTTTCAAACCTTGACGTTAAAGTAAAACAAATAACGTAATTTTAGAAAAAAAAAAGCCATTTGCAATTATTTAAAATAGTTTTGCACTCACGAAACTTGGTATGCTTCTGACAAAAGTTGAATTCGCTCGACATAAGGGCAGTTCAGCCTTGATTCAACAAATTCAAGGGAAATGCAAATTGCAACATTTGAATTTAAGACATTTTTTTTAAAATGTATTTAATATTTTTAAAATAATAATAATTTTTTTTAAATAAAATTTTATCTATGTTTAAAGAATGCGTTTCATATGAAATAAGCTTCTGAAAGCTTCTTTTTTAAATGTTAAGAAATGCTTTTCGCTTCTTCCTGAATATCCATAATTGCAAGACTGGGATGCTGTCGAGAATCATGTTGCAAATTAACTTACGGCGAAAATGGAACTGTTCCTAAATTAGCAGAGACAAAATTACTTAAACAGAACTTAATTAGTGATTTTTAACTGATGCGATTAACGACATATTTGCAATACAATGTCATTGAGGCTAATGCTGAAGCTACAGTAATTAACATTACCCGCTTCCGTTCCAACGTATTCAGCACTATAACTCATTTTGAACAGCTTGACAGTTTTTGAGATTTTGTTTTAAATATCGAAACCCTAATAATAACCCCCGTAAATTCAAAATATGAAGTGTAAATCGCGAAAAAAAACAGTCAATTGAGAGGGTCTCTCAATTTAAGCGCCAGGTAAGAGATCCAAGAAGTTTGCAGAATTTGTTTGCCATTTACAATAGGATTGCCAAATAAATCTCAATTAAAAAAAAATCCGGATACACTGATAATGCAAATGATTCAATTTATTTCATATTTTTAACACAAGACCCCTATATAATCGTAATGACATCGAATATGACTCGAATGATGAATGGAGACAATTCCTTGACTGTGTTTCAATACCTGAATAGGATTGAGATACCTGAGACACTAATTTCAATTTCCTTGTAATTTCATCAGTTCCCGATTTTTTCATAGTTGTTTCTTCATCAGTTGACTGATACTACTTTCCCCTTCAATCAGTCACTCCATCAAGCAAAGTGTAGTCTTGAGCTCCACTTCGGGAACTAAGAATGTACTTGTAGTGCACTTCGGATGGAATAAGTACCTTGGCCACAACAGGGTCAATCTTCATTTCACTGATCCAGTTACCCTTGACAATGGACAAAGCGTTAGTTAAATATGCCCGTGAGCGACCTTTCTTAAATTTACTACTTACAAGCGTTGCGTTCTCCTTGAGAATATCATCTAGAGGGAACTTGGCCCCATACAACTTGCTTAGAACTGGAAGACGTTCAATCCACGGCCACATCATGAAGTCCAGCATTCCAGGGGCCGTGCCTTGAAAAGGATAAATACAATAACAATCATATACAATCACATGTCCTTCAGACTTCGACAAATCGCTTACCGCTAAAGAAAATGGTTGCGCGACTCTGAAGCTCCTTGTCATAGACACCGAGTTCCTGTCTCAAGCTCTGGAGGGTACTGTCCAAACTCCCGTCATCAACGGTCATGTACGCCGCTTTGAAGTAGAGACCAACGACCTACGACGCCGCCAAAGTTTATTTAGGATCAGTAGTCGAATAAACCGTGCGGTGCGGTTTCAAGTCGAAAATATCGTGAACTTGCCTTGTTGAATGATTCCATCCAAACTCTGTCCTTGGCCCTTTGAAACGCATCCGAGGAGACGATGGATGGTGTCTCCGTGAACCCTTCGTTGAAGAAATCAGCGATTATAAGACTCTCGGTAAGAATCTTGGTCGGGCCATCCCCCGAGCTCGGTCCAATTTCAACCGTCGGGACCTTTCCAGCAGCGCACTTCTCAAAGAGCCACTCTGGCTTTTCCTTCAAGTTGCAATTGATGATTTCATATCTATAGTAAGCAAACAAATAATCAATTTTAATCAATCAAAACAACCAATTAGCAAATTGTACTTACGGAACATTCTTCGCTACCGCTACCAAATGAGCTCGTTCAACGTAGGGACAAAAGCGCATGCTGTAAATCCGAACCTTGTCCTTCACCAATGGTGGGAATGAAGAGCCTAATTAGCATTTAGCAATTAGGCAGAACAATACGGTTAATTAAAGTAACAATTAATCAAAACCTAAACCAAGGTGCTTAAAATAAAACAACTGTCAACAAAAAATATACCTTGATGGACATTACATTCAACGTGAAATTCTTGAACTAATTACACCGTTAATTGTGATTAGGGTATAATTAAATTAATCGTCTTACCTGCAGCAAAGTGTTCTGTATTAAAACTCATTGTTGACGCTTGTCTTCGATTCAGCGATTTCAAACAGGAAACGAAAAGCGATTTTGTGAAGCGAAATCCAATCTGCATACAGCTCACTAATTTGCGAAAACAAAATATGACGGAACGGAAAAATACCTAGATCTAAAAAAAATACCGGAAAATATTCCCGGCATTTAAATTCAAGCGCCAGGAGCCACTATAAGCGTCAAAGTTCGTTTAAAAGCCATTTAATTTAATTAGTTAATTGTTTGTAAATTTGCTATTTCTTATTGTAATAATTTATAACTCGTTTCATTGAAAATATGTAAAGATTTACATTAATTACTAATTCAATTGCATTGAAACGTTAATTAATAAAGCCTAGATATACCGGAATGCTTAATTAATAAAGGAATTAAAAGTTACATTTTTAGTTTTAATGAGTTGGAGTTGTTATTTTTTTAAAAAGCAAAAGAAACTTTTTTTTTCGTTTGTCATTTCGAAATTAGTTAAATTAGTCGTTAAATTTAGCGTTAGTTTTGCAACGATGATTTTCCTTGAAACTCTATTAAACTCTAAATTAACTACGCTTGTTTAAATTGAGTTTAATTTATTTTTTTGGCCTGTTGAGTTTTATGTTTGATCAATTTAGAAAATCAACTTCCAGTTAAATTTAAGGTTTTCAACACTCAGCAATATGTTGAAAATTTCAGGCTCCTGTTTTTGGCTCCTATGCATTCTACTCCTATGTCCAAACATAAAAGGTAGGATATCATTATTGTTAATTAAAATCAGTAATTATCAATCGTAATTAGTAATTACATTTAATTTTATTTACATTTAATTTTATTTACATTTTAGGAATTGAAGGCAGTTTAGTAGAGACAAAGCTCCTAAACTCCTTACTGGAAAACTACAACACGCTTTCTCGTCCCGTAGCAAACATTTCCGACGCACTTACCGTCAAATTCGGAATCACCGTTATGCAAATTCTTCACCTTGTAAGTGTAATTAAAGTCATAATTGGTATGGAATTGTAATTTACATAATTTATTTTTATTTAATTATATTATAATTTTAATGTAAGTACTTTTTTGAAGTAGGAATAATTGGATTTCTTAATGACCAATTTCAGTCGGAAACGGAGGATGTCCTAAAAGCGATGATTTGGCGTACTTTGGCAAGTTTCCCAGAAACATTAAAAAATTGTAAAAATTGTAAAAAATTGTGAATGTAAATTGCAAAATGTAAATTTGCAGTCAAATAATTAATTATTTCAATTCTTCCTTAAATATTAATTACTTGGCCTTATCAAAGGAGTGGACTGATACTGGACTTGTTTGGGATCCCGCAGCATACGAAAATATTAGTGACATACGAATTCCGCCAAGGAGAATCTGGACACCGGACATCACTGCCTACAACAGTGCTTTGGACACCTTCGAATCGCCGTTCCAAACGGACGCCGTGGTCCGGCGGAACGGTACTATCACGTTCATACCACCAGGAATCCATGCCACGAGATGCGAAGTGACCTACAGCAATTTTCCGTTCGATGAGCATAATTGGTAAATACCGAGAATGTCAAGTATAAATTTTTAAAGCTCAATTTTTGTTTCAAAGTGATTTTTTTTTAATTTCACACTTTCAGTACACTAAAATTCGGGAGCTGGACCTACGACGCTGGAAAAGTAGGGCTAAAATAAGCGGAACTATTTATTTTTAAATTTATTTAAAAAAACTCACTGAGATTTTTTAATTCTACTTCAAAAAAATGTTTAGATAGATCTTCAACTACGGGTTGAAGGAGAGGGTGCTGGAGCGGATGTATCAAGTTTCATCAAAAACGCTGATTGGGATTTATTTGGTATATTCTCAAACAAAAATTTATGTTTTATTTTAGTTTTTGTAGCATTTTTTAAAACAAGACTACAAAATCTTGAACAGTATCCAATTCAAGGCACTATTAGAAATTTCAAGGCTTTGAAAAATCTGTCCAAAATACTTCAAGGCTTTAAAAAAACGTGTCCAAAATACTTCAAGGCTTAAAAAAACGTGTCCAAAATACTTCAAGGCTTTGAAGAAATTCGTTCAAAATATTTCAAGGCTTTGAAGAAATTCGTTCAAAATATTTCAAGGCTTTGTAAAATAATTTCAAAATATTTCAAGGTTTTGAAAAAGACCTGTTTCAAAAATACTAAAATTTGTGCAGATGCACCGTCCCAAAGGAGCGCAATCTACTATGCGTGCTGTAAGCATCCCTACATTGATGTTACGTTTACGCTGCGCCTCAGGCGCCGCGGCGAAGCCATACTTCAAGGCGCAAGAAACGCAAACGCATTCATCGCAGTAACGCTCATCCTCAGCTTCCTTATTCCGTCTGCCTCTGGACACAAAATTACTTTTGGTTACATCAAACCAATTAATTACTTCTAAATAATTATTTAATGATTAATTATTATTACTTACAATTAAGTTTAAGTACTGTTGACCAATCCGCATCTCTTGACATATTTATAGTTCCCTTCCCTATAATTTAATGTTAAAATGTCATTTTCAGCGCTGATCCATGTCATATGCGCTTGGTATCCATTCTGGTGCTTGATGTCAAGATTCCCAAATCTCATCCAGCGATCAAATGACAATGGAGGCCCATTGGGTAAGGTCAAAGTCGAGGTGAAAGGTCAACTAATTTTCAGCGCTTTCCTTGATTCCAGTCCAATACTATAGAGTGATCGGAACATTTGCACTAATGGGCTTGTTAACAAACGTTTTCACCGTTTGGCTCTACCACTCCATTGGGCCGATGCCCCGATGGGTAAGATTGCTCCATGTTTTTCAGAACAAAATTTTGATTTCCAAATTCTAGAACACAATTTTTTAGAAATTTTTTAACAGGTACGCAATATCTCGTTGAAAATTGGGAAAGCGCTGCTACTTGACTCCAAGTCGTTGAAGGAAGGGCATCCAGAGGCAACTGGGAAGCAAGAAGCGTCTGAACCTGAAAATACTAGCCGAACGCCTACTGAAATCAGCGATTGGCAACACTCGGCAATTTGTGCCGATCGAATTTTCTTTGTTCTCTTCATATTTGTTGGACTAATAATTTGGGTAGCCGTGTTCCCTTCATACTGAACGTGGAACTAACTGTTCATAAAGTTAGTCGTAGGTAGCTATTCAGGATACCTTGTGGTCATCTTCTACACTTAAAATTTTGAATGTTTCCAAAGCACATAGAAGCATAATGAAAATCAAAAAATTGTGTGGATGAGCACAGGGAACATATATTTGTGCGTTTTGCGTGCCGGGAAATGATGCTGCAATAAATGCTTTTAAAACTTAAAACGTTAAACGCATTTGTTTTTATTAGAAAAATACTTCTACAAAAAGTTTTTGAACATTTTAACTTCTAAATAGTTAATCTTTTGCCTTTAGAACAGTTAATTTTCTTGTGTGGTCTTGGTATTGCTTATAGACGCACTACGCACATGATGTTTCTCGGAATAATTAAGAGATGCAGCCCTAATTCAAAGCATTTCAGCTAATCTTCAATTAATTTGACCTTCAGTTAAATTAAAGCATCTTTAACTAGTTCCAAATTTTAAAGCGTCAATCCACACTTACGTCAACGATTACTTATTACGATTAATTGAGCAGGATATAAACAATTCCTAAAACAACAAATTCGGTCAGACGCAGAAGACGAAGTTTTTCTTTAATAGCACAATGCTACTTTCTTGGGTCCTAGTGCTACTAGTTCTGATAAAACTTCCAGGTAAAACTTTAATTTTCGACCTTCTAATTTACTAACTTCATTAAATAGGGAAAATTTACTGTTAATTTAATTTTAATTTAAGATTAAAATTTTCGAACACTGATTAAACCTCTTTAGATGCTGAAAGCAGTTCAGTAGAAAAGCGACTATTGGATGAACTTTTGAAGGAATATGACACTGGCGTTCGGCCTGTACTAAATGCTTCGGAACCAGTTAACGTTATATTTGAAGTTAAATTGATGAAAATTTTGGAAGTGGTAATTGTAACTAGTCAATTAACGCAATTAGTAATACATAATGAAAATTAAGTTTATTGTGCTTTTAGAAAGAAGAGAAAGAAGTCCTCAAAGTAATGGCACCTACAACCGGGGTATGGGGGACGATTTGATCAAAATTCTAGAAAACAGATTTTTTTTTAAATCTGAGTTTTCAAATCTAAAATCCCTTTTAGCAATGGTATGACTCGAGCCTTACTTGGGATCCAATTAACTACGATAACCTCACTGAGATTCAAATTTTGGAAAACCGAATTTGGACACCGGACATTTACCTTCAGAACGCCGTTCCCGACGTTGACTCGATTTTTAGGTTCACGACCTTCGCCACGGTGCAGAGCAACGGTCACGTCAAATTGACGAAGCATGGCATTCAAGCAGCTTCCTGCAAATTCTATTATGACTCTTTTCCATTTGATGTCCAAAAATGGTAAGATGTAAAGCTAAATTTTTTTTACCAAAAAGTTTCAAAATTTTCGATTCGTAATTTTTTTTAAATTGTTCAAATTTTTTCGTCAATTTCAGTTCATTCAAATTTGGCAGTTTGAGCTATGACCAGACGAAGGTTGTAAACATTTAGATTAAAAAAATATTTAACAAAAAACTTTCTTCCTAATTAAAATAAATTACAAATAAAAATTGTAGCTGGATTTAAAACTTGAGCTTCACGGAGAGGACATGAATCATGGGATGATGGATCTCATGGAGTACCTACCAAATTCTGGTTGGAATTTGCTTGGTGAATGCTTTGCTATAAATTTGTAACGGGGGAATAAGTTGAAAAAAAAAATGCTTCAAAATTTTAAAATTACAAAAATATATATTATTTTATAGAAGGGAGTGCTCGCCGAAATGTTGTTCGCTATACCATCGCGCGAGGCCCTGAGGTTGACCTGACCTTTGCCATAGCGCTGCAGCGACGAGGCGAAGGGATCTACAGGGCCGGGCTAGCTACCCACGCCTTCATTACCACTACGCTCCTCCTAAGTTTCCTGATACCGCCCTCTTCTACTCATAAAATCACTTTCGGTATTTAACATTAACTAATAATTTACATATTTAGAGCGAAAACAAGCCCGTCCCAGGACGGGAAATCGCACACACATTTGAATTTTCTAGACCTCTTCCCTCTTTACAATTAAAGCGATTACTTTGTTAATTTTCAAATTGAATTTGAGTTTAATTTAGTCTAAAGATCCCCCGTCCTAGGACGGGCTTGCTTTGCTAGTCAACAACATTGAATTACGAAAGCTATTTGTCGCACACAATAACCCATACTTTGGAAAACATTCTTTGGAAAGGAAGCCCAAGTTAATTAATTCAGCTTTAAATCATTAAAAACGCACTTTTTTGTACCTTGCGTCATGAAAAACGAACATGGAAACATCCCCCTCACTCACATATCCTAACTACATGAGAATCGCGCTTTTATTATATAGGAATGTGTCAATTAGATGAACTAATTGCTCATTTCCAAATTTAGCAATGTTCCACATCATTGTCGCTACATGGTCACTCTTGTCCTACGGAACCTATGTACGAGACCCAAAGCAGAGGTCATTGGACTCTGGGGGCCCTTTGTGTAAATTTTAATTATAATTAACCGTATTTTTTTAAATGTGCAAATTGGTTTTAAATTTTAACTACAATTTAAGTAACTTTTGCTAAAATTCAATTTTTTTTAGTATTGTGTTTTAAAGCCGCCTGGTTCGTGGGAGTAGCTGCCTTGATCGCAAACGTTGTAACCTTCTGGCTTCATCAAGGAAACGGGCCGATTCCAGCTTGGGTAAGTGACAAAATTGTGGTTAATTTTAAAAGCCTAACAAGCCTGTGCTGGAACGAAGGGTAATTAAACGAAAAATTGAATAAAAGACTAACCATATCTGAAGTGCGCTAATGAGTTTTTGCGAGACCATCCCTTCTACCCCCATTTTTTCACGCACTCACAAGAATCTTCCGCTTTTCAAGTATTAAAATCAATT
The DNA here is from genome assembly GCA_034694865.1 of Bilobella braunerae. Taxonomy (NCBI): domain Eukaryota; kingdom Metazoa; phylum Arthropoda; class Collembola; order Poduromorpha; family Neanuridae; genus Bilobella; species Bilobella braunerae. Next base: position 4,107 of record JAQFYP010000782.1, on the reverse strand, counting down.
CTTTTAAACAGCTTCGCATACTTATCAAGTCTCGTAGTGCCAAAATAATTATTGCAAAGTCGGAACATATACACTCGGAAAAATTGACGAACTTTAATCCAACCGACGTCGAAACGACAAATGAAGCCAACTCCAATCAACATTGTGATTGGCAATATTCGGTCGCACTTATAAACAAAATCTGGTTTGTCATTCTCTCCGCTATTCAAATCGTAATTTGGATCTGTCTCTGCGTTTAGAATAGTTAAGCTTGTAAACTTACACATCAAGTTAAAATTGTAATGAAATCGTATAAATTACTTCGATTGTAATTTTTTTAAATGTACAAAAAACAACGACAATTTAATCCGGAAATGTGTCATTTATTTCTTAAGGCTAGCAACTAAAATCCTCCTGTGGCCTTACCAAATCGCTCCTTCAGGAGAAGTATTTATTTATTCAGTGACCTTTGGAAACAATAATGGTAGTAGAGTGCTTACCGGAAAATATACTTTTGACAGATGCTATTTAGTGACTTCATGATTCGAGTTTGAGGTCTTTGGCTACGGTGTAGGCACTGACGTACATCATGTTCGGACGATTCTTCTTAAACGTCTCGATCGCTTGAGCCCGTACTTCTTCCCAAGCGTACATGTCACGGTAGACTGGACGAATGTACTTCATGCGTCCTTGCTCCGTCACAAACTGGAGAGCTGCCGGCAGTATCTCCAACCACTGCTCTTTCAAACAAATACGAATCCACCTAAAACACAATACTATTATTATTACAACATATTGCTGAATTTTAAAATTAGCCAAACAAGTCCGTTATAGGACAGGAGGCCCCGGAGATTCAAAAAAAGCGCAATCTTTCCTATGAAAGACTTGTTTGGCTATTTGGCCGAATGCTTCGCCTGCCCTCCATTTTACCTGAATTTGATTTCATTATTTGTGGCCTTTGAGAGCTCATAAGCAGTCTCCATAGCCTTGACCTTCTCCAGCCCAATCTTCCCCTCCACATCAAGTATCTCCGTCAGAAATTCAACAAGCTGAGCCGAGGGCATAGTAAACGCCTCTAAATCCCTCTTGCGAAAAGTACAGGGTTCCGTAGCTGGATTCCAATTTACCCATCGCGTCTTCAAGAAGGTACATGCGTCATAGAGGGAAGTGTCGTATCTTAAAAAAGTTGGAATAATTTAAAAATCATTAATTTCAAACGTTGCAGATATTTTAATTTGTTTAAAATTAAAATCACTTTGGTGTGTAAGGCGGCATTCCAGGAGTGTAAAGCCAAGTTTTCCAGTCAATACTCTCCAGCTCTTTGCCTTTTCCAGCGGTCTCAAAATACTTGATGAAATGATTCTTGAAGCAGGTCGTGTCAATAGACTTTCCTTTGTAGGTCCCAATGTACTCGCGCAAGAATGTTTGAAAAACGTCTAGTTAATCAAAACCGAAGTCATGTTAGTTCATAATTAATTAACAATTAAAAGCAAATAGCGCACCTGGTCCACCCATCAACGTCTCGAGGTAATACAGAAAGGCAAACCCCTTCTCGTACGGAATTGACGAAAAAGCATCGTCCGGGTCAATTCCTCGAAGGTCAGGGACGAGTTGAGTGAGTTGACTCGCCTCACCGAGTTGAGCCACGGTTTCCTTCAATTGCTTCCAGCCTCCAATCGCTTCAAATTGTCTAGAAGTAGATTGAAAAAGGGAGGTTTGTTTTGGTAAACAAGCGATTTTCTAGAATGTATATATACCTGAAAGCTTCACCCTGCAAGAGTCCCAGGATTCGTCGCTCCGTGTAAACCGTGAATCCTTCATTGAGCCAAAAGTCTTCAAACGTTTTGTTTGTCACCAAGTTGCCAGTCCAGCTGTGAGCGATTTCATGGGCAATGACATTAGCCAGCGACTTGTCGCCAGAGAGAATTGTTGGTGTGGCAAAAGTAAGGCAAGGATTTTCCATTCCGCCGAATGGGAAGCTGGGTGGTAGTACAAGAATGTCGTAAATGCCATAAACGTACCTGCATTTCAAAAAATGTTACAGAACTGGAACTGGGATTCAAATGAAAATTTGGATTTAAAAATTATGAATTAAAAAAAGTTTCCGGCGTCGTCGCTTACTCTCCCATGAGCTTTTCGGCCGCCTGTAACATATTTTCCGTTTCAGAAAAGTCGAACGCAGCAGCTTCCACGAATTCCTTTTCAGACCAGACTCGAGTACGGGGTCCGATTTCCTTCTTTTCCAGTCTTCCAACGACAATTGCGACCAAGTAGGAAGGAACAGCGATTTTCTGAACAAACTTGTGCACTTTCCGTTGGAGCTGATGCTCATTTACAGAGATATCTCCGGCAAGAGACTCGGCAGATTCAGGATGAGTTCCACGCACAGCGCTCATCAACACTGTCAATTCAGAATCGGCTACAACCTGCAATCAGAAGGTGAATAAATTCAACGCTTCACGTATCCATTGCCGACTTTAGTTAATTACAGTTAACTAGTTAAGCTAACAGAGTTGTGTTATTGTTAGTTGTTAATTTACATCGGCCGTGTAAGTTGCTTTGACAGAAGGTGTATCTTGACATGGAAAGAGTGACCTTGCATGAATTGCCTGGCATTGGCTGAACATGTATGGAAATTTCTTGCCAGCCGTTTGTTCTTTGCTGAGCCATTGAAGTGCAGAGCATTTTCCAGTTGTTTCATACTCGATGACAATGGCAGTGTCCGTAGCCGTTCTGATAAACAAATACAAATAAAAAAAACCGATCATTGTTTTCAGGGAATGAGCTTGGACAACTTCAATTTGTCCGACTCACGATTTCGGAAGCTTCACTGTCAGCGGTTGTCCGAAAGTCTGGACAGAATCTCCCAACTTGAATTCCAAGGGTTTGGAATCCTTCAAAAGCTTCACAGATTTGATGTGAAGCTCTCGTGCGTCAAAAATCTAAAATAAAAAAAGCTATTGAATAAACTGTTAGTATCGCATTCGCAGCGATTCTGTCGCTGATTACCGCACTTGGCCAAGTATTTAGCAACACATTTAATTTACCACTTCCTCAGCATCTGCACTTGCTCGAACCAGATGGTGCGTGACCGTTCCCGAAATGATTTTGTGGTCAAAGTCAACAGTCCAGTGAAGATGGAGTGCATCACTTCGAACGAGTTCTACAGTAAATCGCTTTTAATTAATTAGTCCCAAACAATTACCGTCGAGCTCTTACCAGGGTTAGAGAATGAATTTGGGTCATTTGGACTCAATGGAGCCGGAGCGTTAGTTTCAGGCATGATCGCTGGAGACGCCGAGTAGAATCGCTGCTGGAGAATGGACTGAAATTGGGCAGAGCCGTGAAGGAAACGAGACTTTGGACAAGGTAGGGCTAAAGTGGCCAATGCAAAACCTGTTGAGATCTTGCAATCAAAAAGACAATTATCGAGATTAGATTCCTGCTCTTATCTAGACCTTTACTAATTACCAATGCCAATTGATTCACTTTGAGCTTACACTTCTGGTTTGAAGTCCTTTCACTCCAGGAAGACAAGGGTACGAGAAGAGGCCTTTTCTTCCAGCTGTCAATGGGTACCTAGTGTTGATGACCTTAGATGTCACAAAGTATGACAGTGACAGTGACACTCGACAATTAGATTGATTGATTAGTTTGACCTTTGAGGTCAACTGACGATTCTTGTCCAATGAGCTACCACAACGTAAACCTCGGAACCACATAAAATGAATCAATTAACACCAATAAAAGAGACGCCTCCTCTCCCTCTCAAAGTGGATTTTCAAATATACTTTTTTAAGTGGCCCCGGATGATGATCCGGGTTTTGAATTTTCACGCGTTTTCATAATCTTAATCTTAATTAATCATATTAAGATATAAATAAGCTAATCTTAATTAATCGTTTTTAATTACTGGTTGCATTGTATCAATTTAAAAAATGGACCAATAAGTTTATTTTGATTTTTTAAAACAAGCATTTAAAAAAAACTTGTGTTTAGATTGTTGTGCTTGAACACATGAGAAGAGGAATAATCAGCTGAGTGTGAATAGCGGGTCCGTCAAGTTCTCGCCTCGTCACCGTCAAGTTCTCGCCTCTTTTTTCTCACCGTCAAGTTCTCGCCTCACTT
>JAQFYP010000781.1:0-19479 GCA_034694865.1 Bilobella braunerae | reverse complement strand
CTTCGCGCATTTCCACACGCAGTCGCGAGGATTGGCGGTCAGCGCCGCGGTCAAAGTCAGCGGATTAGGAAAGTTCTCGCCTTTGTTTTGAAATATTTTTTTATAAAAATAAATAAATACATGGTGGAACAAAAAAGTGAGACCTTGCGGCTGGAAAAAATTAAACTCATGCATGAAATTAACACAAAAGTTAAAATATTATTCCTCCAGTTCTAGGTCGGGATAGTGTGGCTAGTTTCAGGATTAGACTCAGTAATTAGCTTGTAGTAAACTCTCGTCATGCGCTGGTGCAAATATTTACCTTAGTCATCTTTTCTTATTGTAGAAATTGACTCAGCCGTATTTCTCAATATCACATATTCCATTTGGATTATGGATTACTATTGACGAAACCCAGGCAGTTTAATCGGTTAATTACGGCTTGAAATTGACTTATCCCTAGTTTACCTCATTGACGAATCCCCTCAATATCAATATTGTAGTAATCAAATATTAATATGCCGTGGTAAACGGTCAACCAGTAGCGGAAGTATTAAAATTAGAATTAGAAAATTGTTAAAATTTATAAGCTAGAAAACAGAAGTACTGAACGTCGGAGGTCAAGGGCCCACTTCCGGGTGAACGGGGCCTCTACGGCCATTGTGATCATCATAACATTTTGTGTCATACAAACGTACAGTGTGACCTTAAAAGGTCATTTTGAGGTCAAGGTGTCATTTTGGGTTCATTGGGAGGTCACACAAAATAGTATCTAATACAAATGCCGTTCCTTTTTGCAAGTGGAACCACTTTATAGATTTACATTTTTGTTGTTGTCATAGAATGACATCCTTGACCTTGACCTTTAACCCCCAAGGAGGTCACTTGGGGTCAACAAAAAGAAATTTGAGTTGCGCCGGATCTCAAGAGACACATATCATAAAACAGAATTAAGATATGTTGAGTAGTTCCTGAGATATCCTGATAGGTACTCACAAGGACTGCCTGGTGTCCCCTCCGTTTGAATATACCACATATGGTTTTGGTTTGGTTTTTTGGTTTTTGATTTATTTGGTTCCTTTTGGGCCCGAAGCCACTGGAACCCACGTTTTTGAAGTATAGGTAATAAAAAGAGTTCATGGAGTTCTAATGAGTCTAGTTTAGATAATCAATTATTGTATGAAATTTTTTTTTAGAGAGAAAACAAAGATTTTTAGTGGTTTGTATATACAGTTCTAGTGAAAAGCTAAAAGAGTGAACAAGAAATAAAGGAGAAGTGGTAACGTCGTGTCGTGTCCTAATTTTTGAGTGGTCAATGGTCATCATTCCGGGATTTCGTTGGGATCAGTCGGTACGGGCCGCGATAGCCTGTAATTCCAAGTCCCCGCGGTAAGCGCTCAGTGCCCGTTTCTTTTTCTCCAAGAATACATCGTTGCATCCAGAGACAATCCGAAATATTACGAGGATACTCACAAGAACTGTGAGGAGAATCAAGAAAGAGCAGATAATTTCAAAATATATCAAATCCTTTTTTAAATCCTCCGTCAGCAGTTTCCGTTGTTGTGTCTCCTCCTCACGCTGCTGTTCGTTGGTAAATGCGTTGACCGTCTGGTACAAAAGCTGGTTGTTGTATACATCCTTGTAGTTATACCCAAAACGATTGGCGAAGTCCGAGCCGGATCCAAACAGCGACTTTACAGTCAAGATGAAGGACGCTACGCCACCAGGCGTAATTTTTTATATAAGTTCCGCTGAAAATGGAGCTCCGTAGGCTTGGGTGAAGGCACCGACCAGAATCAACATGAACAACCATAGAATTCATGGTTGTGATTGTGAGCTAGAATAAAAAGGTACTGTTAAGATTAGTCGTCTGAGCCCTCCTTTTCAATGTCTTCATGGAATTTTCTTTTTTGAATCGAGCATCGAATTGAGCAGGCCAGTTGATGCAGCAATTCCTTTGGGTGAGGTTGACCTAGGTAACTAATGCAAATATACCACATATGCACATCTTTAAGTTAGGTTCCTAACGTATCATTTATGGACCAATTTCGTGGTAAAATTTATAATATGATTTCTCATAAAATTTTGAAATTTTAAAATTGACCCCTTCAAAACTTCGATTTTCTCGGCAAAATTTATCATTCGGAGATTCCAAAATTCAACAAATTGTATTGTGTGATTTAGCATGCTTACAAAATAACCGTAGTCAGCCATTATAAAAGTTCTTCCTAAATTCTAAATTTTTTGTCTAAAAATGAGTTGAAACTGATCATCTTTTACATTGAGTGTGTGATATGTGTCAATTCTATAGGCTGGAAGTCATCCGTGTAATACACGGTGGAATACAGTGAAAAATACAACTATAAAGTCCACTAGTGTAAAAAGTAAAATTTTAATTAAATAATGTTAAACCCAAAACATTATTTTGTTGTCTCGCCAAGTAACCACGACCTAAGACAGGACTTTGCTTGATTTTTGCTTCTTTGCGAATTTTTATTTTTGAGCTATAGTGTCTCATTTGTTTAGCATTAAGTTACGTAAGCCTTTCAACAGTAAATGAGTGACAGGAGGAAAAGATTTCATACATGAATTAAGTCTTAAAACATGCCTAAAGTACATTTATAACATTTAGTAAGCATGCTAAATGACACAATATGTTTTAATTTTAGATTTCGAAAAATCCTTATAGGAAATTAGCTGAGAAAGTCGAAATTCTGAATGGGGGACGACAGACTTGACAAAAAATATACGTAGCTTTCGCTTTGCTTCCGCTACTAATAACTAGGAAGTAATAAGGCACACATGCATGTGCGGTTTCACGACAACCTATTGTTAAAGGTTTCAAATAATTTGATTAATTGGATCCATTTCTTTACGACCTTCAAATCAAAATTGACGCATCACCTTATTATATTCAGACTTTCAGTTTTCCTCTGTTGATTTTTACAACAGGTTTTAAATATTTTTTGATTCAGACAACCATATAGTTTTTGTTTTAAGCATTTGAATCAAAATGAAATTTTCGCTCGGCTTGTTCATCCTGATGGCGGTTACTTCTTGCATTTTATTGGATTGTTTTTGGCATAAGATTGCTGCGACGGGAACTGACACAAATCCAAAGAAATGCAACGGCAAAGCCCTTTACGTGGACAATAACGGAAAAACTATTAATTGTGGCAGGGGTGGGAAAACGTGTCCAGAAGGCGTTTCCTGGTGTCACATTCACCCTGCAGATGCATTTGCAGTGTGTTGCAAAAATCCATAATGAAAAGTTACTTCAAAAATGTAAATATTGAATTAATAAACGTCATTTACCTCGTACTTAGGCCATAAATTTACGACCTAATTTCACCTCAACATTAGAAGGAAAAAATGTTCGATAAGATTTGTTTCATTACTTGTCACTTTAGAAACGTCTGGTGCATATCTTAATAACAATTCACAGAACATCAGACGTGTTAGAGATAGTAATTATTTATAGGTTAGTAACTTTTTCTAGGGTCTTACTTTTAGAAACATAATAGTGATACTTAGACAATATTTAAAAATTAACTTAAGTATAAATTTGAAGTAAAATAACACAATTTGAAAGAACTCTTTGTGTTTTGTGTCAAGTTTTGCATTGATGATGTTCTGTTGTTCTTGTAACTGTAACACTTCTGATCCAATCAGTTGCGGCAAGCTTATTTGTTTAATAAAAATAAATATTACTAGAAGTCAGAATTGTGTGCTACACATTTCGATCAGAGTTAGCCTGAATTTTTAGGTCACGAAATCTAAACTCCAACAAGTAAAGTAACTACATTATTTAGTCACCAATGTCACCAAATATGGTTAGAACGTGTTTTCCAACTTCAATTGTAAATGGTCGCCGAAATTTCCAGAAACGATGCCTAAATGGGTTTGCAATAGAAATCTGTGCTGCTGAAACACAATATAAATCCGTTAGATTAGAAAACAGAAGTCCGGGGTTTCGGAGGTCAAGGGCCCATTGTAGTTCCTGAGATAATCAAGCTATTCAGACGGACAGAATAGAAGAGCAAAACATAAATCAGCTTCGCCACTTAATAAACGCAAGATAGCGCCAAAAATAGTCTCTAAGCAATTACAGAGGACCATCTATAAAGACATACCAAGAGACATGTATAATCAACCGTTGCAAACACAAGTAACAAAGTGTACCCAAATGGATAAATGAGGTCATTTAGGGGGTCATAGATGTGAAAGGAATGGGTTATTTAGACTATAACATAAGATTTCTGTCCTTGTAAATTTTGGAAAATCCCTACAAGTAGAATTTTTGATTTTGGGGGTCATAAAAGAGGAGTCATGATCACTATGAGGCTATCAAAACTTTTTGTTTTACAATTATAAGTATTTGTGTATATTATTTGTAATATAAAATTAGAAACCATCTCGTATTTTTTTTTGTTTCGGCGTAATTTTGAGCTCATGTAGGAGGCCATGGAATGAGTATGTATGTCTGCAAGAGGGAGCTCACTACCTGAATTAGGATAGTGAGAGCATGCCCTAAAATGGCATATTTCGGTCACTCCAATAAAAACAGCTTTAATTTCCTAGGATATTCCTCCGCGATTCTCGTCCAAACCTCACTGACTTTATTGAAAATTGTAGTAGAGAGGGCAGAGTGATTTTGCCAAGTTTTTTTAGAGGATTTTAGTTTTGTCCTTCTAACAACTTTAAATGCCCATCTATGGGAACTCCATTTTGAAGTGCATTTGTGCGTTTTGTAGTTTTCTAATTCTAAGTGTTAAAGTGCAATTGCGTTTGCAAGTCAAGAGCGGACGCACATAAAAATAAATAATATTACTATGGTGACCATTCCCCAGTGGCACTGTAAACTATTTGTGGTAAACTATCCTGCAAGTTAATGAAACAGCCTTAAAAATGATTATCAAACATTTTTGTCAAACTCATTGGCGTATTACTGGGGGAAAATTAGGTTTTTGAGTTTTTAATGACGTATTTTACTGTTGACGTTTAACTGATGACATTAATAGAACACAATCGTCAGCTTCAAAATTGCTTAAACCCAATCTTATGATTTGACAATGTTGGGTAACTTCTTATATAATTTTACATAATTAAAACCTAATTCAAAACTAAATGACTTGTTCGTTCAGTTTCGGAATCAAATTATATTTTAATTAATAAAAAATTCACAATGAACCCACGTCGTCTCCTTGGAATTATTCTCATGACACAGTGCATATAGGAGGTTATATCCAATTATACTTTTTCAAACAAGTTTTTACTTCATGGGAATTGGCTAAAAAACTTTATCCTGAGAACTTGTTTAGAAATATAAACTTAAGCTAAAAATTATTTTCCTTCAATTTGTGTCATGCATAGGTGTAGAACTAAAAAACAAACAATCTAATTGTTGCCGATTTGAAAATCCTGCGACCAATTGAACACTCGAGGGCTAATTCTGCTATTCATTTAGTAACTTCAGGAGTAATATATCCTGTAAAAGAGCAATAAAAATATTTAATATCTAATCTAATTTAAAATACAAAAACAAGATGAATTTTACTTCAGCGGAAAACGAAGCACTACAAATGGTTCGAAAAATATTGCAATATCGTTGAGTTTATATTTAATTAAAAACATATGCTAACTGTAATGCCCATTCTTCTTTTAAGTTTCGACGGCGCGCATCGCAGATAACTGAAAATACGGATGCTGAATTTTTGATACGTTGGTTGCGTGCCCGGGAGTTGGATTTAGAAAAGGCGGAACTTATGCTAGAGAGCGTAAAAGCAATTTAATTTTAAAAAATACTGATTGCTAATGTGTTCAAAATTTGAATAGTAACAGAAGTTACATTTTCACAGGGTTTGGAATGGAGAGAAGCTGAAAATATTAAACGAACGCTTCAGTTTTCGGCTTCAGAAGAAGTTGCCGCAAATATTCGTCGAAGGATGAGTGGCTATGATTCTGAAGGACGTCCAAGTAAGTAGTTTTACTGAAATATTTTGACAAAGAAAAACGGGTTTGTAATGGAAATATTTTTTTAAAATAGTTTTCATTTTTCCGGTTGGATCTTATGAGATAAAGAAATTTATTCAGCGTGGCTTGAGAAACGAGGTTTTGCAGCACTGTCGTCGACTATTGGAAGAAATGAGCGTTTCAATCGAGAACACAGAGGGCGTTACCCAATTTGTATTGATATTGGATATGTCAGGACTAACTTTTGGAAAATTAGCGCATTTGGAAAGTATGGAATTTATAAAGGAAAACAGCATGACAAAAGAATAACTACTTCATTTTTTAATGTTATTTTTAATTTTGTAATTGTTTTTGTACTCAGCTGTGAATTTTCTTATGTCTTACTTCCGAGAATTTGAGGCATACTATCCCGAACTGCTCCATTCCTGCTACATTATCAATGGTAAGAACGGTTGTTAGTGCAACGCAATGCTAATGCATTTTATGTGTTTTGAAAATGTAACCAAATTTCTACAGCTCCTCGAGCGTTTACATATATTTTCAACATTTTGAAGCCATTACTGACCAAGCGCACCCTAGGAAAAGTGAAAATTTACGACAGCGGACCAAAATGGCGGAGCGAGATTAACGCAGAATTGCCAACAACGTCCTTGCCAACGGAATACAGAATAATCCCAATTGCGGTTTCTCGTTGAGTGAAAGTTTTGATTTTGCGACAGGATGTTTTATAAAAAGGAATGTGATTTTATTGACAAAAAGTTTTTCAAATAGCTGCTTGTAACTTATTGTTAGATTTAGGATAGCTGGACAGTTCTATAATTTCCATAAAGTCTGTGTTAATTTTGCCTAGCATATACAAATAAATAAAGTTGATATTGGTGTTATTTACATGAAACACAAAATTATTTACGGCCGGCGCATAAGGCTCTCACGCTGGCTAGTTGAGAGAGACAGACGCTCTAACCACTAGACCAACACCACCAACCCATTCTCGAAATAGGAATTTGCAATAAACTAGTATCTCACATGCAAGAAAGTTATTGATTACTATAACGTTAGGCTGCTGCAATTTCGTACTAAAATATGTGCTGGTAGCAAATAAGCTGAAATCTGTACAGCCAAAGCAAGGAGTATACCGTTTAGTCAATTTTATTATTTCAAAAGATGGTAGGGCCCAAAGTATGTGTTGGTAAAAACTTTTGCGAAACTCAGTTGCCAAAGAATGTAAAGGTTGCTAAAAAAGTTAATATTGAAATGTTACCTGAATAATGAGTTACTATTGAGAATTTTGTTTATGATGTGCTGAATGGATATCTCCAATACAAACTAATTTTGTATTAGGGGAAGCCCATTTGCCAGTTTGTTCGGATCCACAAAAGATGTGGAATTAATAGTTGGAAGGGCTGTTACTCGGAATTATGCCATCTGCATGTCATATATTGAAGAGAATTTTGTTATAAAACTACGTTTTGAACTATACAACATATACTTTTTTTGAGTAGGGGATAATTGGAAATATGAAACCGGATGGTGATCGCCACCACTGTTTATGTGTAATGAAAATAATCCTTTAATAAAATTAAACAAAAAATTGTCTCAAGTGTTGTTTTTGTTTTCATACATTAGGATTTCTAAACTACAGATTCCTCCTGGAGGTTACTGTTTGGTTCCCACAAATTAATGAGACCCATGTAAATAACTGGTAAATAACTGTAATAACGATGTCAATAAAGTTGATTAACTTGATTGAAATAAATTTGAAACTGAGGAAAAGGAATCCTGAATCCAAAGAATTGTTCATTTTGAGCATGCCTTCTTTTCGCTGGACAACTTCAAATGTGCGTCGGATGTATTTTCAGATTGAAAACAAAGATATGCGTTAAATTAGTTGCAAGCATTTTTACAATACGTCCAGGTATAAAATACATACATATATAAAACAGGTTGAAATCTAGTGTGGTAGTGCAGTGTAGGTGTATAATTCTTGAATTTTTACTACATTCTTACTACATAGTTAAAAAAAACATTCTTAGTTAAATATTATTTTTTACTTTTACTTTTAACTTCTACTTAACCTAATCTAAGTAAAACTCCTAAAAACATTCTACAGAAAAGGATATAGAATGCTGCTGGAACGCTTTTGAAAATTCTGTTCAAATTTTTTCGTTGTGAAGAACACATCAGTGTTGGTGCCATGCAGGCATGCAACTTTTTTTCCTAATATAGTTTCTGGTAGTTTAGTAAAACAATACAACTGTTCGGAGTTTTCTTTATTTCAAGATAAATAAACCATGGTAAAACGGTCAACCAGTAGCGGAAGTAGGAAATTTAGAATTAGAAAAGTATTAAAATCATTAGACTAAAAACAGAAGTCCGTGTTTTCGGAGGTCACTGGGTCATTTCCGGGTGAAAAAGGGCTCTAGGCTCAACAGGACTATCATAACTTTTTGTTTCATTCAAAAGTAGAGTTTACCTTTGAAAGGTCATTTGGAGGTCAAGGGTTCATTTCCGGGTGAAAAGGGGCTCAGGGTTAATTTAACCCATCATAACTTTTAGTTTTATTCAAAAGTAGGGTATGACCTTGAAAGGTCATTTTGAGGTCAAAGGGTCAACTCAGGGTCAAGGGAGGCTTTGTGGTTTTTAGGACCATCATAACTTTTCGTTTCATGCAACAGCAGGGTTTGACCTTGAAATTTTATTTTGAGGTCAAGCGGTCATTTTGGGGTCATTGGAGGGTCACAGAGAAAAGTGTTCTATACAATTGTTGTTCCTCTTTATAAGAGAATCAACTTTTGTAAGGGTCATTTTTCATGTTGTCATAGAATGATTTCTCTTGACCCCCAAGGGGGTCACTTCCGGGGGTAAAACAAACTTGAACTCAAGGAACACATAACCGCAAACAGTTTGGGATATGTTGAGTACTTCCTGAGATAATCGTGATTATCAGACGGACAGACGGAAGGACGGACAGAAATGGCGAAAACATAAGTAGCTTTCGCTTCGCTTCCGCTACTAATAAATAAATAGAAAAATTATAAATAGAAGTGCGGAAATGGCCACATAGTACATATTGTTGTTAATTTGAATTGAAGAATTTATTTTGACTACTACTTTTAGAGTTGATTTTGCAAATTGGCTCCGCTTTTCTTTTATAATGTTTTAAATAATTGTAAACTTGAGTTACTACAACGTAACCTAACTTGAATTCTTGTTTCGTCATTCTCAATTTTCAGATTAATCCATTTAACGGTGTACTCAAGATAAAAAATATCACTACAGTTTTTGAAAGAGAAAAATAGGATAATAATATAAAAACCTCATATTTCTTTAAAAACGGAGCACTAGTTTGAATGGGACGACACTGCATCGTGAAGTTTGGTTTATCAGAGTTCATTATACACAAATGCGTTCTGAGAGTTTTCTGAACTCGGGACCTTTTTTACAACATGTGTAGACGCCGCTGATAAAAAAAAATCAAAAATAAACCTATGGTTTTACAAGGAGTGCCTCTCAATTCACCACCCGCTCACTCCATAGAAATAGTTGGCGGTTGATTTTTAGTGATGTGATCATGATCAAGTGATTAAGGTTTTAGTAGCTAAAGCTAATGGCATTAAGTTTGTGGCTTAACAAGCTAATCTAAAAATTTCAAAAGTTGAACAAAAAAAAAACAAAAGATTTAAATGAAAATAACAGGAATTGAATTAGATCCAACTATTAAAAACAAACAATAATTTTCAATGATAACGGAATTATACAAATAAGATAAATAATAATAGAAAAAAACTGTTGTTTTTTTATATTCTGTTTCGTGTTCGTAAAACGTGATAATTATAAAGTCTATATTATAACTGTACAAGCAATAATAAAAGTAATTTTGAAACGCCCAGCTGTGCTGAAATGCCATAGAAAATTGTCATGTGCTCAACCGCTTCTTGTTTCCTCATTTCCACTGTGGCTCATTTCACATACAAAAACTTCAAGGTTTTTATTCTTCGTCCAAATCACTTTCGGTTGAAGTGGTCACGGCAGCACACAATAGAACCACACAATGTCTACACGTCGTAAAACTAGATCTGTCATGACTCACCTCTACTTTACAATTCTCTACTTAATCAATTAAAAACATTCCTAGAACCATAGAATTATCAATAAATGAACTAAAAGTATCAATTAAATACTGACAATAGCTCCAAACTGTTAGAATTCTATTCGGTTCGATTACGATAGACGGTTTTAACTGTGTTATGCTATGTAAGTGGCGGAAGCTTATTGATTTTTTGTATTTTGATCTTGATTTTGTACAAAAAATTTCACGTGTTCTCGATAAAATAATTTCATAACTAATACAAACTAATATAATTATTCTCCGCTATAATGGATATGGAGTATGCGCAAACCTAATCAGCATAAAACTACACCAGTAAATTCCTACTTATACTTTTCGATTTAGTGAGAATTGAAGTATATGCATCGAAAATCATTCCAGGGTACAAATACCTACAAAGGTGAAACGAAACCGCTGAAATTTTTAAAACGATGGCACATTAGCATACGGTTGATTTTTCTTGGTTTCCATTTGCGACATATTTCGCTTTTAAAACTTTGTGCAGATTATGCCTGCAATGAACATGACATCCAATTTTTTTAATTTTATTTTCAAATATGTTGAGGAATTTAGAATACACAAGCGAGAAAATCAGATATAAAGCTACAGTTGTTATTTTTAAAGTCTCAACCCCTCCTTCCTCACATGCGTGCTCAATTTTTTTCACATATGATCCCATGTGATTCGGCATCTTGCTCACATTTTTTTTTGTCTGCGTGGCTTGTTTTCATCAATCATCAACATTTGTTGCACTCGTTGGTTTTTTTTTTCAAAATCGGCTCTCGAATACCGTTAATTTTAGTTCAGTACTAAGGATTTCTAGTTAACACCACGTGGGTACCAGAATTTTTGGGTGAGGTTACTGCTGTAACATATTAAGTCAAATTATTGTCAGTCTTGTGTACTACTTGTTGTAGATTCATAACACTGCCAGTACTTTGTATTGTTTTTTACTACAAGAGGTAATTATGATTTTGGATTACTTGTTTCTTCAAAACTAATTGTTTAAGTCTATTTTAGATATTCTGATACTCCCAGTTGCTTAGCAGCTGGTAGTAGTTTACTCCACTTCCTGGACACCACTTACTAAGGTAAGTGCAACTTATTCTGCGACTTAGGCCAATCAGGATAATATAACCTGCCTGTTTGATGCAGCCACTTCTAGGTCAAAGTTCAACTTGCACTACAAAAAAACATATACAACAATGCATTTTGTTGATGTGAAAATAATCCAAGATATACAAGTTCAGTAGTGTTGATCCTGCTCGAGATCTTATTACGTTTTATAACCAAATGCATTTGTAATAATTCTGCTTTTTAAAGCAATTCTAGTCACACTATACGATGGTTTGCTATATGCAGAGTTTGTTATCTTATGCTTTAATGAAAATAAAATTGATATTTTAAATTGATCATAGAATGGAAAGGGAAAGTGGAGTTTTCCAGTTGTAAAATTAAAACAGAACTGCAAATTCAGCATGGTTTTTTGGAATCATATTTGTAATTTGAGTAACTACCTGTCTCTTAAACAAGAACCTCAAATTGTTGCATTGGAAATTTAAGGGCACACAGTTAATATTTTCAAAAATTCCGTGGAGTATGTAACCTTAGGCCTGATTTTCTTTTACCTTAGTTTATAAATCAAACCTGCAGTATATTGTATAAAATTACACACATTCTATTTCTAATTAGATGGGTTTCCAATAATAGAGAGCAGGGCTGGGTTTGATTACACATTTCGGAGTCCACCGTTTACAACACTGTTTGAAGGAACACTTTGATTTTTTTCTTTTTAAATTTCAGTTGTAACCTGACGGTGACCGCAAGAGGACAGTACTGAAAATGGAAGTTGCCGAGCCTGGAAGTCCACGGAGCTCTTCAACGCCGCACGATTTCCCTTCATGCTTCAAATGTGTCGTATGTGGGGATGAAGAGCACAGTGATGACGGAGCACGGATGCTTCCCTGTCTCCATCACATCTGTTCCGATGGATGTATCACCAAAGCCCGAAACGGCACCACCCCTGACAACCCGCCAACTTGCCCCGTCTGCTCAATTACTTTTGGGGTGGAGCAGACGGGTCGCAACAAGTTTAGCGAGGATTTTCCAGGCCTTCAAAACGGAGTTGCTCTCAAGAAGTGTACCATCAAGTGCACATTTTGTGTTCAGGGAAACTCTGCCTCCACCTACTGCGTTGACTGCAAGGAGTTCTTGTGCAGTCAGTGTGGGGATGTAAGTGATACACATAAAACCGAAGAAAAGCGAACGTTTACACTTAAATCAAAATTGCATTTATGCTAATAACCTTAAGCGCAACTGACCTTAACTAACTTAACCTTAACCTTATACTAAAATACAATATTAAGGTGTTTTGTCGTGTTTGTATTCACAAGTACTCCTAGTTCTATTAAGATTGCAACTAGTAAAGTGCATTAGATTACTTTTTTTCTACCTTTTTTAAATAATAATCAAGTTAACACTTCTATGTTCAAAGAATGCTCAAATGCCCTCTACTCCCAATTGGTGGTAAACCCGGCTAAACTCGCGAAAACATTTATGTACGGTAGTATGTAAACGATATATCAATCAATCAATCAATCAATCAATCAATCGTTTATTTGTCATTTGGTGTAAACCATAATTTGGCGTAGCGTTGTGTAATCAAGATGTTTTTGTTTATTTGTTTAGTATCACATGAAGATGAGCATGACGATGAAGCACTCGTACTGCTCCGTGGAAGAGGGCATGATAGCCAAAGAAAAGGAAAGTACGACCAACACTGTGAGTCCCGAAATACATTGTTTGGTGCACAGTGCTCCCTACGCACTCTACTGCGTCGAGTGTGACGAAGAACTTTGTCAAAAGTGCAGCAAGTCAAACCACCACGCGGGTCATGAAATACGACCTCTCAGTGACTGCGTCAAAGAATTTCGTGAAATGCTCTCCAACGCAATACCAGAATTCATGTAAGTTGAAACTAGTACAGTCAACTATACCCATTTTTGTTACTTGCGGCGGAATATTTTAAATATTTTTTGTTTCATTTTCAGTGCCTACAGAGCCAAGACTGATGAGGCTATTATTGATTTAGAATCCAAAGCTACTAACATTCTTGGGACTGAAAGAATTAAGCTCCTTTCAAACGCTCGTTCCCACTTTCACAAGTAAGTAGAAAAGTAAAGCTTACAAGAGTTGTAAAGTGGACTTAAAATAACAAATTTGTATTACAAAATTACGAGTAATTTCTTGTTTGGCTCAGTTTAAAAGACATCAAAAGTCATTAACTGTTTAACTAAGATGTCTTAAATTCTAGCATATGAGTTTGTGCCGTAATTTTTACTCCTAGTTGATTACTCAAATTACATTTATTTGATAATATACAATAAATTATAATTTTTTAGCCTTGTTGTTTAATTAGGGTTACAGTATATTTTATGCAAATGTGTATAAGTAATCCCTACAAATTCAATCTTATGCGCATAACAAATTTGTCCAATTAAACAAAATTATAAGGCAAAACTATGCTTTGATTCTACATAAATAACTCAGCGTGTTAGTTGAATTGATTGATTTTTAAATTTACTGATTATGTGCCTACTATAATTACAGAGTTCAGTCCCTACTACTCCAGCGTGAGTTGGAGCTGCGAACGGACATTGTAAAGAAAACGTTGTACAAGGCCAAAGAGCTCAATGTGAAGAGGGCATGCGTCCAATCATTGCGAAAGCAGGCATATCAGTACTTGGAAGTTATTCCCAAGCTACTCGAGTATAAGGATCATCAACTGTTTTCTAAGCGACAGTAAGACTTAGAATTTGATAATAAAATACCCTGCAAAATTTTTTTTAAAAAAATTTGAGAATTTTGGGAATTAAATTTTTGAAAATATTCTGAATTATTTTGTTCCCATTTCTCTCTGTTTTTCTTGACAACAACACTTTTTCGTTGATGATCAGTAGATGACTTTTGATGTTGTCAAGAAAATTATTGATCAATTAGTAACATTCAGAAACGGATTTGGATGGAACTATGCTTTGTAAAATTTACAAATTATTTTCAAATTTTTTAGAAAAAATGTGTTTAAATTTAACATAAAGAGATGTAGCAATGATGTAGGAAATAAAGCAAAATGTAGGTTTAGGTTAGAATTAACTTTTGTGATTGTGAAACACTTATCAAAGATAACTTCAAAAGTTTTTCCTTATACAGCTCAATTTTATTGTCTAACTGAACTCAATGCTTTGGTATAGGTGGCTTACAAAGCAATACTACCGCCTTCGCGAGCGTGTTGGCGTTTTGTTGGATGAAGCAAAGTACAAAGACTATGTGGAGTCTGATTGGTTCTTTCATATTGGAGATGGAGTTCTCCTTGAAACGATTGTTGGTGAGTAAACGGTTACTAACAAAACGATAATTGGAAATATAAAAAAAAACACATAGCATAGATTATGAGCAATTACAAGAAAATAATGTAATATCGATTTTGCACATTTTCAGCAAGATGTTTACAGATTTTTTTTTAATAAAATGTTTCTTTCCAAAATGGTTGTATTAAAATGGACCTTCAAAAATCTAAAAACAGGAAATCTAACCAACAAACTCTGATCTGAACGTTGTTGTTCTTTTCAATTAGCCTTGAAAGCTCTCGGAGGATTCATTTATACCGACGGAGTTTTGACTCAAGAAAAACCCAAAGTTCTCCAGCCAATTGTTCCAGTTTCTAGTAAGCCAGGAACATTTGAGAGGATCCTTGAGCGCAAGTACAGAGACAAACACCCACATGAACTCACGGATCACCTCTTTGTCACGCGAAAATCACCCGGAAATGGCGATAGTCTGGACAAGAGTTGTGACATTGAAATGGAGGCACTCGAAGCCTCCGTGGAAAATGAGTACATTGGATTTGACAATCTGAAAAAAGAGAGCAACTTAAACCTCAAGGAAAAAGCGCGATTTCTCTCTGGAACTACACTAGAAAATCTCCTTGACGAGAAAATGGAAGGCGTTCAGCATCCGGCGGAAAGTGACCTTCTCTCTAAGTATTTTGCCGACAAAACCTCGAATGACGATACGATGGACTCGAACTCAGAGTACGATCCCGTGGTTCAAAGAGCCCGTGGAGTTGAAAAAAGGCGCAATACGTATTCAGGCTCTGAAGATGACGGGGAAGAAGTTACGCAGGTACGGAAAAAAAGGGGAAGAAAACCGGGTCAGGTTGCCAAGCAACCGGAATTTCCATCTTCATTGCCGCCTCCGCAACCCGTCCGCAAAAGCAGCCGCTTCGAAGTGAGTCCACGTCCAGGCCTGGCACTAGCTAAAAGCAGGCGCACTATAACAGGGACAACTCCTGTAAAAGAGGAGGTTACGAAACCTTTAGCAAAAAGTGCAAATCCTAGAGGTCGCCCTCCCAAGTCCCTCTCTTTGTCTGCCGCAGGAGGAACGCCTGTTCCAAGGAAATCTGTGACGGCAAAGCGAACACCAAAGACGGATGCTCCTCCACGCTTGACCAAGGAAGTATTTTTGGATGCTCAGGAAGTGGACGATATTCTAGGAACACCCACCGAGTCGGAGGTGGAGACAGTGAGTGAGGATGGGGAAGAAGGTGGGAAAGCGAAGCGTCGAAAGTATTACAGTAGGAGGAGGAAGGGAGGAGGTGTCAGTGATGATGACTTTGAAGTTTCAGGAACTGAAGGAGAGGACCGACGGAAAATCAGAGGTGTGGGGCCAATTGCTAAAAAACGAAAGGAAAAGGATCCTTTTACCAAACCGCGGCGGCGCAAATCCATGAAGAAAAAGGAAAGTGAGTCCAACCTTTAATAATTTTATGTGATTGTGTATTACTGTAGTGTTTCTGAAGTAAAATTATACATCCCAAAACAATTGTTAAAGGAGATTTTTGAAGAATTGTCAACAATGGAGGGCTTGTTGGTTCGTTTTAAGATTTTTTTCTTCAAGTTATGGAGTTTTTTTTTGCTTGAGATTCCATATTTTTGTCACTAATTTCCGTGCATTGTTTAGGCATTAACAATATTTTTATTATTACGGTGTATTGTTTAACGTGGGAAACACTGTACATGTCAAACATGCCCATCCTAGGGCAACCTGAGTTTCATTTAAGCTTTCTAAATAGAAAGGGCTTGTTTGGCTGGCCATTCTATCAATTTTTAGTAAAAAAAAAGTCTGCCTTTGCTCTCATATGTTGTTTTTTTAATAAAAATTTTACCTGGAATGCTCATTAATAATGCTAAAAATTAATAATGTTAGAGAAAAGTAAGACTGAAAGAGTTTTTGTAGGAATATTAGCACAAAACGCAAAACTTTGCCATCAAGTTTGAAGTAGATAATATGTAATATTGCTTTGTCATATATATTTTGTTTGGTTTTTGCGTAAAGATGAACCCTCTACTTCTGCTTCGTCTCCTAATTTGGCAATGGAGATACTCTTTCAGAACGAAAAGATGAAGATAAGTAATGACGATGAAAACGAGGACTACTGCACAGTGTGCTTGGATGGAGGGGAGGACTTGATTTGCTGTGACAACTGTCCCAAAGTATTTCACATACAGTGTCACATGCCGGCTCTACGGCGTGTTCCACCGGAGGATTGGCAGTGCCTCTGCTGCGTGGACAAAGATGACTTGGACAAGTACACGCTCAATCCAGACTCATCTGCTGTCCAGTCCATCATTTTCCCAACGGAAGGCGGAATGAAGAAAACGGATTTTATCTACGCCTGCAAGTTCATTGCCGACATTTATGCTAAGAAGACCAGTCTCCTCATTCGCAGTTATTTTCAAAAAATGTGGCAGGTATGTGTCAAGTTGTTAAAAAAAATTTTAAGAGTACTTAACTTTTTGTTTTAAATGTAGTTAAGCCATGGCGGAGAAGCTCCGTTGCATTTAAACTCAATACGAAACCGCCTTACGCTCATAGAAGAGCCATATTTCAAGTCCCTGCGAGAAGTCGAGGAAGCAGTGTTGGAGATGCATAAACAAGCCGCCACTTTATTTCAGGTAGAAAATTTTTTATGTTTTTTGTCGTCTTCACCATGGCCAAAGTTCAAGAATTTTAGTCATAATCTAGGGATCATTTTGTCAGAGATTTTTTGCTTGCCTTAATTGATAGCTTTTAGATAAAAAGCTAGCTGTTTATTTTTTCAAAAAATTAATACCCAAGGTTAAGTTCAAGTTACAACTACTACATATAAATAATTTAATCAACAAGACACAGTTGTATGTAAAGTGTGTAGGATATAGTAAAATTATATTAAACTAGCAAAGTAAGCGCCGCATAGCGACGCAGCATAACTAGTTATATTAAACGAACTTTGATTTGTCCAGGACGAAACCACCGAGTACGGATCATGCTTCAAAGAATTCGGAGAGCATCTTGCTGAAATTATGCAAAAGTATTTTCCAAAGGAAGAAGAGGAAAAGACGCAGGTTGAAGCTATTGCAACCACTGAAGAGACGAAAGTGGAGGAAAAAACTGATTGAAGGAGCATTTAGCGTCATGCCACTCTTTTTCTTTTATTATTTAGGTTTACTTAATTTTCTTTAATAAGTACTTGCTTGGTAGAGGCCCTCGGGGGCTTAGTTGTTTGGTAATTCAAATGGGTTATTGAAATAGGATTCATTTTGTTACGACCAATGCTTTGTTAATATTGTTTAATTTGTTTGTGGGCACCTTTGAATTTAGTAAACTATCCTATACTCCATAGCACAGTAACATAATATAATTGAGCTCAGGCATTTCATAAATGGCCAACTTAGCTAAAATCAATATTTTGCACTTTACCTCAGCTCTATCTAAAGTCAATCCTATTGTCTTGTATCTAAAATAGAAAAAAATAAACTATAGCACTAGGATATTTGTCAGAGGAAAAGGGAGAAATTGTGGACATGCGATTGGGAATACGTTATTAAAATTATTTTACTGAACAATTTTCTCCGTGACCTCCAAATTGACCCCTTGACCTCAAAATGACTTTTAAAGGACAAACCCTACTTTTGCGTGAAACAAAAAATTATGATGGGCCCGATTACTCTAGAGCCCTCTTCACCCAAAAATGAGCCGTGACTTCAAAATTATTTTTCAAGGTCAAATCCTACTTTTGCATAAATCAAAAAGTTATAATCGTTTCGATTGACCCTCATGGAATTAGTGCAATGGGCCCGATTGAGGCCTGATCGGTGCGGGTAGTTATACTCCCTCCATTAAAATACATGCATACATGACCCAAGAGCCTTCTTCTCCAGGAAAATACCTCTTTACCTCAAAATGTTCTTTCAAGGTCAAACCCTAATTTGGTATAAAACAAAAAGTTGCCATTTTTCGGATGACCCTAGAGACCCTCTTCACCACAAAATAACCCCTTGACCTCAGAATGACCTTACTCCTACTTTTGCATGAAACAAAAAGTTATAATAAGCCCAATGAGCCCAGAACACACAATCACCCAAAAATGAGCCCTTGACCTCAAAACGACCTTTCAAGGTCAAATCCTAGTTTTCCATGAAACAAAAAGTTATGATGGTTTTTATGATCACAGAGCCTCAGCCTCTCTTGACCCAAAAATGACCCTTGACCAAAAATGACCCTTGACCAAAAATGACCCTTGACCAAAAATGACCCTTGACCTCAAAATGACCTTTCACGTTCAATCTCTAGTTTTGCATGAAAAAAGGTGATGATGGTCTCTTTGACCTCAGAGGCACTATTGACCCTGAAATTACCCCCTTGACCTTCAAGTGCCTTTTTTGCACTAACAATTCTGTTTCCCATTTTAATTATAGTAGATAGTTTTTTGGTGTCTATTGTATTCTGGCTAATGTTCTTGCGTCCGCTACTTGGTTGACCGTTTTACCATGTTTTATTAAAAGCAATATATTTTTAATATAAAAATACAGCACAAAATTTGTTATTCAAAAAATGACAAACATTATATCAGTTTTTCAAAAATACACTGAAATAGATAATTCTGTTTTTTTTTTATTTCTAGACTGAAAAATATATTACTGTTATTGAAAACAACGTTGCTTCTACTTCTTTTTTTTTGTAAAATACATAAGCTAATATGTACAATATAGTGTAATATGTACATGTAGTGTTTGAAATCTCCAGTACAAGTTTTCCTTACGGTCCTTCCTTTTGGATAGTTTCTACCAAGGTTTTGTACAACAAAGTTGTAATAAAACTTCGGTTCACTTGCAAAAAATTCTATCTATAATTACTGATATGGGTGTTTGTTAAATTGCGTAGCTACTTTGTGTTGTTGCTCTGTCTGTCCCGTAATTCTGTCTGTTACCTTCCACCCCGGATGGTGCTATACTTGGGGTGAAAGGGGGTGGGGAATTCTGGTTATACTTTACTATTCCCCTTACCCAGGCCGGATGCTGCTTGGCTCCCGATAGAAGGTC
>JAQFYP010000780.1:0-19483 GCA_034694865.1 Bilobella braunerae | reverse complement strand
TATTTGCTGATTGCTGCCATAACTCAGGATGCATAATTGTGTTAATGTCTATGCAAATGCTATGCACGCAAAGAAATGCAAAACATACAATTATAGATGTAACTGAAACTTGCAATTTTGCAGCATTGTTGATATAGGCAATGCAAATGCATGCTACAATGATAAATACATCTAAAACTAGAATGCAAACCGATAACACGTAATACTTTCTTGAGTTGTCCATTTCAAAGTTTTCGGTTAATGAGTTCCAAATCAATGGGTTTTGATAGGTGCCATGGGCGTTGGCAATAGATTTTCTCATGTTACTAATAGCGCTCGAAGAACTCATGATTAAGCAGAATGGTGGCCCCTTTTCTCAAATATTCCATAAAATACTTGGGACGTTTGGCAATAAATCTGTCATGATATTCACCAAGCACAGTTTTGTGTAATACTTACGTAGTACTCTATAACATGGTTAATGTCTCTCAATTCAAATATTTATGATAGTTTTTTCGGTGAATTGTATACGCATGAGTGAAGTATCCTGCTGAAACAACATCACCAAATTAAAACCGTAGTGTCGTTTTCTGTGAGTATATTTGTACTAACTCGTCTTAACACTGAACATAACTTGCCGTTCTACGGCGTCCCAAATTTTTAATTTGTGGGAACTAAAGTTTTTCCGGAAAACTTTCATACAATGTCCATTTGAGTAAGGGTGGGAGTGCTTTAATTTAATTTAGCTTTTGAAGTTTGAGACTTTGTTTTCGAAAGTGCAAACGTTCGTTGGCTAGTCACAACGTACGCCCATAAAATGACATTTACTATTTTTAGTTTGCCAGATATTATACTTTGTGAGTTATTCATGTTTGGCGTTGCAGTCATATAGCATAGATTAATTTTACATGTAATCTTAACTTAGAGTCCGTAAGTCATAAGTGATGTTTTATTAATTATGTAGGTGTAATTGAATGAAATGTAAAAGAAATTTAAAAGGTGGGCATCCTTTTTTTTTGAATATTTATTTCATCATGAAAAATGGAATACCTCTTTCGCTATTAAATGTTTACTTCATACAAACCACCTGTCTTAGGACGGTCGTGTTTGGCTAATTCTTCTTAACAGTCACAGTCCCTTTACGTTTGCAGCTTTGACAAATAATGTGAATTGAAAATGGTTTACTTAGCTAATCAAGGTTGTTCTTTGTTTCCACTAACAACACTGTTGACCTTGCAGACAACTTGCGTCTCCGTTTTGTTCGTTTTCCCGGAGGAGGCCGATACAAAACAAATAGACAGGACACGAAGGAACGAAAATTTCTTGGAAACGTCGCAATTCGGAAACGAGAAAATTAAATTTATCCGTGTATTAAAGTTGCCACATGCATTGGTTTTTTTGTCCGAACTTTACCGGAAAAATATAAATGATTATCGTCTTGATTGTGACCCGAACTTCAGAACTGCATTATCTTGCTCACAAAATTTGCATGCCAACATGAACTGTAAGACTCCTTATGCAGAAAATTTTGAAATGTGGCAAGATTGCATTCACAATCATTGCAATAAAAGAACTCATTAAAATTACTTAAAAGATAAAAGAAATATTTTTTATGTTTATAGCATTGAATGCAATAAGAAACCCAAGGGCAATTGTTTGTTCATTCTGTTTGCTTTTTTTTGTTTCATTGTTTAAACGTTCTATTCGTCTTAATTTTCTTTGGAGCAAACTTTAATCAGTAACTTCGCCAAAAATTATATTTGTAAGGGCAAATTCACAACAATTTTTTCCCTCAAAATTTATTAACTCATAAAATGAGAAACTCCTGAAAAGCTTTTCAGTTATTTGAAATAATAATTGTTGTTAACTAATTTGTCACAGAGCATTTTTAAGTAAATTAAAGGGTAACCTTTAAGTTCAACGCACTAGACAACACTACAGTTGGTACTGTTCTCGAAAGCTTAGCAAATTGGTCAATCAAAACACGCTTAAAATGCATTATAAAATAGACCTGGAACCGGCGGAATCAAGTGGTAAAGGTAAAACATGTAGGTGAACTCCAGATGTCTTTGTCTCATAAATAGCTTACTAAACCTAAAACTAACTTAGACACTGTTCACGGAAGCCGGCAATGTTCTCATGTTCGTTATAACGGCTACGAATTTGTGTTTTACTGGGGTTATTTAACCTTAGAATTATTTCTGGGTTACACTATACCTAACAAAAGTTAACCTGAATGCATCAAGATTTACACGAACATAATATAAATAAATATATATATATATACATACCTGTGTTCTAATGAGTTAAAATAATAACAGCATAACAAAAATTACTGAGAAAAATGTTTAACACTAGCCAGATTTATCTAAACTTGGACAGTTAATTGAAAAATAAACTTTTATTCTCACCCAAATTCAAAATTCTGCAAGAAATAGCCAAAATGTAAATACATGGTGGGTGAAACACAACTTTATTTTACTGTGGCTAACATCTATCGATGTCATCTATGTCATAATATCTATGGAAAAAAATCCAGAGAATAATATCTATAGAAAAAAATGTCTTGAAGAAAAATATATAGATTGAATAATAACTTAGAACTATGGACATTTATACGATAATTATGCAGAAGAATTGTATGTAAAGGTAATATTTTAGCCTTACTCAAATTAACCTATTCTGAATTTTTAACTAAACAATAAAACATAAACCACACAATGAATTAAAATAAACCTATTCTATGGGACAGATGTATCTCCTAATCATTGCATTAGGAACCTATCTCTTAACATGTCAAAGTTGGTGAGGCTCAATTTTCTAAATTATGACTTTAACATAAGGAGCACAGTAACAGTGTTGTCAAAAACGGTTGCGTTTGTAGCAAGAATTATTTCTGTATCAAAGTAAATTAATGGTTTGCATCTCAGGGTACATTTACGCAACTGTTTGATTGTGCTCATGTCACGCTTTCCTGGTACTCGACTTTGGTTTAGTATATGTCTGTACTCCAACGAAAGTGAGTGCAACTTGGCTCCACAATGTGTATACACGTTGAGAAGTCCAAGAAAATATATAACGAAGTTAAGGATAGTGACCGTAAAAGCAGAGAATCCATTGCGTAGGCACAGTGCATAGCCAATCGAACTCGTCGCAACTGCCATAAAAAAGAGAACTGTACGAAAGAACTGAACTGAAAAGAGTGCGAAATCGCTAAGAATACCCACGAACATACAGATACACTTGTACCGCAAAGCCACTTCCTGCAAGCTTTGTTCCTTCAACCTTTCTTTCAAAGAGGTCAGACACAGTAGCTGTTGAGTGACTTCAATGAACGTAAATGCGGTCAAAACATAGTGAACATTCTTGTATATTACAAGGTAAAATTGAAGTTGCAGTAGTGAAAGGAGGAACAATACTAGAAGAAAAGGCAGAGTTTGTGATGACTGTATCATCTGGATTGGTATCCAAGCAACAATTTCTTCTGTAAGAAGCCAAAAATCAAAGAAAAATAAAACAGTGACTGATATGTCCATTGTCCAAGACGCATTAGGAGCTCCGTAGAATAGGACATTATTGGTCTGCATACATTGACTCATGTATGCAGAATTCACATATAGTTCTTTACCTGTAAAAAAAAAAGTGATTAGCATACATAACATGACAATGAACAGCTGCTTAGACTCCCCCAAAGTCCTTTACGGGTTGTAAGATTTCAGGGTTCGCCTCACTGGTAACTTCCAAATTTTAATATGATTTATAATTCTAATAGGATGGAACGATCATTGGAACAAGGAATTTACTTTAGAACGAAACCTAAAATCTTACGGTCGGTAAAAGGACTTAGCAAACCCTACTTAAACTTCGGTTTTCCTGAAAAATACGCTGGTTCAATTTTTACGGAATTATGAGACGTTGATGCTTAAGATGTTGTGTCGACGATGGACTTCTACAATTAAGAAATAATGTATCTTAAAAAATTGAACGAAGATTGCAGATCACTACAAAATAGATTTTTACCCTCCTAGGCAATCGGAAAACAAAAATCAGAGAAAACATTAGGGTCGGTATTGTGGCATATTTTTTGTTACCAGGCGTGGCTCTCAGGTGTTCATTCTTGAAAATTTTGTAAGCTTAACATTAAATTACTTGGACAAAATAAATAGTTTTAAGGATAGCTAGTCTTCGCACTAGTCAAATTTAAAATTCTAGACGGATAATAAGAGAAAAATTAGAAAAGCAAAAACGGAAAATTGGAAAGTTTAAGAACAAATGTCACAAGTTTTCTTCAGTATACTGCTTTAGTTCTGTCTAATTTCGAGTTCTACGAAGAGAAACAATTCTAAAAAATCAATTATTTCACATGCTAAATTTACTAGAGTGTCAGATTTTTGAAAAACTAACTTGAAACTTACTCCTAGTAAGTGTCGCAAACGCTTGACTTTTCACCTTCTGGTGTCCTCTGGAGGACAAGCTATTTTGAATTTCGTAAATCTGATGTCAAAATTGGAGCCTGCATCGTTTTTACTTCAAAAACCATTATGTTCATGAAAAAATAAACTTGTCTACTTTTGAATTTTAACCTGAACACTTATCTCTTGGGCTTTACCTTGACATGGATTTGTGAGCAACAAGAGGAGATTTGCTGACTGGTACAACAACTCTGGATGCAAAATTGTGCTCATGTCCAAGGAAACGCTATGCAGGCAAATAAATATAAAACATGCAAGTAAAGATGTAATGAAAACTTGCAAATTGGCAGCATAGTTGATATAGGCAAAGCAAAAGCATACTATAATGCATAATACATCTAACACTAGAATAGAAACCAATAGTACAAAGTACATTCTTGATTTGTGTACTTCAAATTTTTTGATTAATGGGTCCAAATCAATGGGTTTTGTTAGGTGGCACGGGCGTTGGCAATAGATTTTTTCACGTTACTAATAGCGGTCAAAAGACTCATTGTTAAACAGAATGGCAGCCCTTTTTCTCGAATGTTTCGAAACGTTACGGAAGAAATCCGCAATGTTATTCACCAAGCACAGTTTTATCTAAGAGTTAAGTAACATTCTAAAACATGATTAGTGTCCCTCAAATCATGTATTTATGGTAGTTTTCCCTGTTTAAAGTATATACATGAGTGAAGTATCGTGCTGGAGCAATATCGCCAAGTTAAAACCTTAATGTCGTTTTCTGTGAATATGTTTTTATTTGCAAAACTAACCCGTATTTACCCGTACAAGACCATATATCAATAAAATGATTGATTGATTGATTAACCCGTTCAAAACCACTTCACAGCAAAGTTTTGTTTTACTAGAGTTGGCTTAGATTCAGGTCTCATACTACCCTAGAGTTGGAGAAATCGACTCATTATATGAGTCCACCCAAATGCTTTTCCAATGTTTTACAATGCATTTTGGGTGGTTTGGGAACACCTGTATAGAAAATCATGGGCATCGTCGCTACGACGAACGGCGTTTTACCCACCTTGTTTTGCATTAGTAGAATTCAACACATTTTACGTTGAAAAAAATTTGATAAAGCTGAATGCGAAAGAAAATTTGGGAAGTTTGTTTGGAAGCAGTCGACTGCAGATTTTATTTTTTCAAATATTTTGGTCTAAATTTTTACCGATAGTCAAATTATCAGTTGATAGTGGTTCTGGATGTATACTAGACATAGTTCTAAAATGCATCTGGCTGTATAGTTAATTTATTTTCATATGAAATGCTATTCAAAAATTGCTAGTAAAAATTAATAAGCTTAAAAATCTCAAAACAACAAACTAATACCTAGTATACATTTTAATTGATCCAAGTCAATTTACCAATTAAAAAACCTGCAAACCTTTGAATTTTTTATTAAACAAAAATACGATATTTTCTAAAACCGCCAATATATTTACTTATATATTGATATTTCTCATTTTCCGAAAACATGTAAAGTATGCAAAGTATGAATTAAAAATATGTTGACCAGCCCTGACAGAACTTTGTCTCATGAAA
This sequence comes from Bilobella braunerae, assembly GCA_034694865.1. Lineage (NCBI taxonomy): Eukaryota > Metazoa > Arthropoda > Collembola > Poduromorpha > Neanuridae > Bilobella > Bilobella braunerae. The sequence goes on along the minus strand of JAQFYP010000780.1, from coordinate 13,493 downwards.
CTTTATGCATTGCTTATTGATTTCTGGCGAAACTTTCCATCAATTTCTGGATTAATTTCCTTTCTAGCAAATTTTACTCTATTGTAGTTTCACCAAGAACGTGTTAGGGCTAATGTACAACAATGAATCAGCATCCATTAAAAGAGGAAATAAAACGTACACACAAAACATACCATTAACTTACAAATTGTTACAAGGAGATTCTCTGAGTCTTCTTCATTTCTGATTTAAAAGCCGCTATATCCAAGATTTCTGGAGTAAAATTTTTTACATTTTGATTATTTATTTATTACCCTATGCACAGCAGTGTGGACTCAAAAAGCATTAAGCCCCAGCCTGAAATATACAATCTGAAAAAGCACTTTTTGAAGTAAACGGCTTAGAAGTTAATCTCACAAAAATAACGGTGATTTGTTTCAAGAAAGGTGAAAGGGTTCCAAGAGTTGCAAAGTTTACTTAAAAAACAACCCAGTAGAAGTTAAAAATGAGTATATTTATCTTGGGATTATGTCCTCAGCAATAGGTTTATTTCGAGTACATGTTCACTCGGCAAAACGCGAGACAGAGAGGGCAAAAGTTTATATCTTTAAAAAGGAAAACACAGTCCATCAGTTAAAACAGTCATGACGCTTTGCAATTCAAAGCTCAACTGTGTTACTATTCTATGGCATAGCAATTTTTGGCCCTTCTTACACAAAAAAGTTGAATGCACTAAAAATAATGGTTTTCAGGCATTACTTGGGTTCGGGGCGAAGTAATAAGGGTAAAAGTTTAGTATCCGGCCTTGTCGAAATCTAATACTGTAATACGTCTAATCGACTCAGTTTTTGACGCTGATCACGAATATATATATAATGTGGCTTAATGCAACGACCCTTAGTTGAAAAGTTATAAGGGTTCAAAGTTCAAAACCCCTTAACTGAAACGAGCCAAAAATGCAGTTTCCGCTTGTTTCCGCAAGCGAAATCAGCATTTTTTGACTCATTAATGTTTGTCCTTTGTGTATTAACTCTAAACACCTTTTAAAAAAACTAAACCGAACTTTTAAAACAGAAACCTAAAAATAGAAGAAAATAGTTGAACTTTGACCCCTTGTAACTTTTGAACTAAGGGTCGCTGCGTAAAACCATTACCATATTCGTAATCAGCGTAAAAAACTGAGTCGATTATTTGTATCACACATAGGATTTAGAAAATAAATTTTTTGGAGAAGGCCGGATACTAAACTACACCCGTAATTAGAGCCAAATTATGGCATTTTTCGCTTAAAGTAATTTATGGTATCATTATTGTAAATTAAATTCAAGAAGAAAGCGAAAATTGTTACCCATTTCAGTTACTTCATGTATTATTTGTAAAGTCGAGAAATTCTACTAATAAATAAAGATGAATTAGCCAAGTAAATAATGTTGTTTTTTGTGAAAATATGTTGATAAAGCATTATTCCAGAGCAAGATAAGCTTTGATTTGGACAAGTAATTGGTGAACAATTTGCCAACATTTTCAATTTCATTTTTTAGTGATTTTAGGGCTATTTCTTGCTTTGGTTTAAACCAATGGTTTATTTTTAAAAAACCAATTTATTTAAACCATGGTTTAAACCTATCGGTTTACAAAAACACCCTGAAAAGAACAACAACTGTTAGGAGGAACAATGTCTAAATAATTGTTAAAAATCCCGATAACCTCTCTTTGAAGTGACTGCTTTGCTGTGTTAAGTCGCATTTCTTATGAAAAAAAAAAATCAAAATTCTATATTTTTGGGCATGTCACTTCAACACTTAACAACATATGTAAAAATGTGTTGCTGATTGGCCTTTACTCGCTCTGGCTCTAAACGGCTAATTGTTAGTCAAGAATTAACCTTGACACATGAGAGGTTGATAGTGACGTAAAGCAGGCTCAGTTGCGGATTTAATTTTTGTTAAAAATAAAATTAATAAATAATTTAAAACTCATAAATTAATTACCAAATGTGAACTATAATTTATTTCTCCTTGCGCCATTGACTATGTCTTCATTTCATGAACGAAACTTTGCAAAATAAAAACTTTTGCATTATTAAAAGTAAAGCTACATCCTGAATTTGTGAAATTTTCCCGTATTCCCGTATTTTCCAGACTGAAAATTTTATTTTCAAGTTTTACCTACTTAATCGTTTACCTTAATTTATTTGAACAAAAATTTCCATTTGCATAACGTCATGTTTAAATTGTCACAAAAATCCACATTGTCAGACATTATTATATAAAAGTCTTAATACTGTTTGTCAGTAACTCATCAAAACTAAACTATTTAGGCCAATAACTATTTGATGAATTTTCACTGCTTTCGTTAGTAATGTCACACTTATAAACAGATACTAATTTTTGTCAAAGGCCTCTTGAGAGATGTCGAAGAACATTATTCTGTGCTGTCAAACTGTAATATTTGGATTAGTAACGCAGGGTTTTGGCCTAACTGTCCTTACTCCATGCACCACTGATGCGCAATGCCAAACGCCAAATACGTTCTGCAAACCCACTATCAATGGTGCTGTCACTACGTACAGGTAAGGCTACTAGAGTAATAATTAACTCTGGTAAATCAACCAAGTAGATTTCTAGTAGTAAGTAGCCGCCGTAGTTTAGTAGTTAGTGTAATCCACTCTCCACACTACAATCCTGGGTTCAAGTCACTCGGACGCATGTGTCCTCATATGTCTTCTTTCCGCACAATTTCGCCCAAACTTGCTGAGAACATAAGACTCACTTTACAGTCCGGGACTTAAGCGCATCCTCGAGCCTTGTAGACCAACGCCTGCATTATGTTGTAGCAAAACATGAAAAAAAAATGTAGATAACTTACACACTTTATAATATTTTACCTCTTCAAATATATCCGAATATACAATGACTCTCCAAACCAGACTGTCCTAGGACAGGAGAATTTTAATTTAATTATTTTACATTTAGCTAGTCTTATGCATAATAAATGAACTACCATCAAAATTCCTCAAATTCCTCAAATTCCTTTTATCAGAAAAGTTCTCCTTGTAAATGTCACTTTACACGTTTCTCTTCTTGTCATTTATTAAAATAATTTTTATTATGTGATATGGGGTGATTCTACTTCAAATGTGAGCAACGGGGCACTCGCTTGCTTTCCAGTTTTTGGCGCCATTTACAATACGACGCTCAGTAGGTACGAATGCGGTGCTAACCGGTATCAGTATCAAGGCGAATGCAAAGACAATCTTCCCGCTTACACTTATGAGTATGGATAAAAGCAATGAAAACGAATTCCAGCAAGATTGTTTGAGTGAATTATTTGTTGTCTATTCAAGTAGTTGTTTATTAAACAACCTTTGTTTAAATAAAAATTAAGACTTTAAGATTTTTTGTGGCACAATTAGTGCTATTGCCTACATGTAATTAGCATCATGGAAAATATTAAGAGAAAAAGGAACCGAAAGTAGGATGCCCCTTGGTTGACACAATGTTTACACAATTTGTGCTGAAAAGAAAACTTCAGTAAAACTGGTTTTAAAGACCTGCGAAAAAAATGTTAAAACACTTTAACGAACCAACAAATTTATTTGAAACTTTGAAAAAAAATTTGCTAACAATTTTTGACACTTGACAAAACCAAACTTGAAAAGATTAAACAATTTTAACAATGTTGTGTTGTTACATCATTATATTTTGTTTAAGAAAACAATAGACAATCAAGGATCTGCATGAGCCGAATTTAATAAGAATAATGGCTTATTTCACATAACTCCTGCATAATCCTCCATAAGGATTTGTCACTGCGTATTTGGCAGGGGGTTCAAGTCTTACCTTCGGTGTATCTTTAGTTGACTTACCATTTATTTGTACTGAATTTGAAGACTTGTCTAAACAAACCCGTACTAGGACAAAACCCTTAATTAGCTTAATCCTCTTCAAGTTTCTAAGTTTTTTTTTTCAAATTTCAGGTACAATTAAACTTTTACCTTTTTTCCTACAACGTATGTGCGGAATTTGAAATACAGTTATAGAAACGTCCCATAGGAGCCCTCATGTTATAGCAAGGACTTGTCAAAGACTGAAACGTTTTTCAAGGTGAAAAAGAAAATTGTAGTTAATGAAAAAAAAACTCGCGAAAAGTGTGAATCACAACACAGTATCTACAGGAAATGAGTGAGATTGCAAAGGTCTAGTTTCAAGCATGATCAACTATTATCTCAGGATGGTTTGGAGTGTCAAATTTCAAGCGCCTGATTTAGGTTTCATTGTAACAAGGCATTAAAGAGCTGAGAAAATATGATTGAATGAGTATGATTTGCGCCTGAATGTATGATACATTTGAATTGTCCACATGACTTTTATCATTATCTTCATCTAATATTGTCTTGTTCTGTCAAGTACCCAACGGAAAACATACTCCGGTGAAAGTAGTACAAATAGCATTTATTTTCTAGTTGCTCCAGCAGGTTTGTTGCACTATATAATCAATTAACAACATTAATCAAAACCACTGTAATGAAGGTCATTACGTCCAGTTCCATAGCGTTTGTCCTTGTAGTATCGACTTTTGCAGTTCAGCTTCATCCCCAACGTAAGGAAAAAATACGACAATATAAATTCTATATTCTAAAATAGTGTTGAATTGTAGACGGTGTCAAATTAATTTCATTTTGTTATTAAGCAACAACTACATTTGTTTAACAAGAGTTTTTAAAAAAAAATTATTACTATAATAAAATTTCCGGCCAGCGTAGTGATTAAGAACGTCTGACCCCCCTCAAAATTCGTAGGGAGCAGGTAATAGTTCCGAAAAAAAAAGTTCCCAAAAAAAAAGTTCCCAAAAAAAAGCTCCGAAAAAATAATTCCGAAAAAAAATATTTCTTAAATAATTAATAACTGATTGGTTTATGTGGTTAGGTTTAAATTTTTACTTTTCTAGATTAGGTTTACTAGGTTAGGTTAGGTTTCGATTCGGTTAGGTTTAGTTTTACTTTTTTGGTTTTTGTAAAGTTTTGTTTTTGAAACTTTATTTTCGGACCTTTTTTTTCGGAGCTTTTACTCGTTCGGAACTATTACTCGTTCGGAACTTTTTTTCGGAACTTTTTTTTCGGAGCTTTTTTTTCGGAACTTTTTTTTTGGAACTATTACCTGGAATCAAATTCGTGTGTTTTGAGGGTAGACGCTTAAAATTCCAATAGAATATACAGCCTAGGGTTTTCAATGCGGCGTTCCATTAGGCTACTCTTGTCTTTGCCGGCCTGTTTGGCTTGTTCAATAATTTGCGAAACAATCCGCCCATAAAAAGCGTTTCCTTTACTTGAATTAATAATTTTCATTAATTAATTTACCACAGGTCGATGTACATTTGATACACAACATGAAGGCTACCATCAGTTAAATGCATGGGAAAACACTCCAGATGGTACTCTTCTCGGAAGGTAAGACGCTCGGCTGACAAAAATACACTTTTAGAGTTTTAAATAAGGTCAACTTGGTGAGGTTGCGGATTCATTTGGTAAAAACCAGAAATTTTTGGCTTATAAATAGCTTCCTAATTCTGAATCCAACTCATATGACTTAGAGATACTTGCCTTTCACAATAATTACCTTCCACAATTTCAAAGGTACTTATGAGACAGAAGTGTAATATGGAAAGCTAGAAGTTGACTGGAAAATATTATTGCTTTACACAACTCCACATAGGTACGAAGTCGTTGGCGATGTAGCAAATTTCACCTTTGCATCTGAAAATCCAGACAACTTCGGCTTTGAATTGTTCAATAATGAACTTGTTTTGACGCTTGGTGGACCACTTGACAATATCTTGGACATTGGACTTGACCACGTGGTAGCTACTGTGACGCCCATTTGCGGATCTGCGGAGCAGGATCCGCTTCCAGTTGTTTTTCAAATTAGCATACTTGACCTCAACAACAAGCCGCCAGTGTTCAACGAAAATTCATTCAGCCTCAGCATACCATCTCCTTGGAATTTGTACGTCCCTATTAACTTTCAGACGCCCATTTCCACAACCGATGCTGATTTTCTGTTAGAGAACGCACTCACATATTTTTCAGTATCGGATTCTAGAATTACAGTCGTCGCTTCTCCTGTAGAGTATGAGGGAATTCCAAAATTTGGTTACGATCTTCAACTATTTGTCACGGACCCACTGTTGATCGAAGCCACTGATGAGCTCCTATTTACTATAACGGCTTCAAATTGGCCTTCCGAAACCATCGTCGGCGTTACATTGTACATAACTAAAGTTAACATAAATGCGCCAGCATTTACGCAAAACATTTATAAAAGCGCAGAGGCAATCGGGGCGCTTCCCGAAGTGGGCGACCCGGTGCTACTCGACGCACCAATTCAGGCTACTGATCCCGAAAACTCGGACTTTGTTTACTTTGTCGCGGGACCGCGGGCGCATTTTGTGGAAATTGATCAACTAACGGGCCAGCTAAGCTTCTTAACAATTTCTCCCGGCGATGTCGAAAACTTAGAAAATGGAGTGGCCATCATTGAGGTGATTGCTCAAGAAACTGTGGGAGCCCCTCCGCTCGAATCCTCTGCCACTGTGCTGCTCTACTTCGAAATTCCGTGCGTCTCACCTAGTCGACCCATGGGTGCATACTAGTAATTTGAAGCCAAACAAGCCAGTTATAGGACAGCGGAACTATTATTGACTGAATTCTCAGTCTCACTCTACAAATTGAGATAAAGTCATATTTGTAAACTAAACAAATACATATGATAGAACAAACAGATATACAGATATGGAAACGTTGTAGTTGGTGTAGTTTAGTTGGAAAAAATAAAGTCAATCAATTTCATTTAGTGCCTTTGTGCATCTGCCTTATCTGTCAGTTCAAGTTCATGTAGCTGTAGAAAATTTAATTAAACTGTTAATCAGTTTCTTGTTAGTCTTCGGAATTTTCCATTTCTCATTCAACTTACCTTTCTTCTAACAACTTAAAATAATACCTAGAATCTGTTTAATTCAGTTAAAGAAAAAGTAAACAGTCATTCTTAAATAGCATGGTGGATTAAGGCAACAATTTATATCAATTTATTTAATAAAAAAAAAACTTTGCGGAGGGTTACTGTAGGCCGCCAAGTTGCCATGTGTGACAAATTGAGCAATTTTGCTAACCAACGACATATGCTATTTCACTTGTTCCATGTCCAATGATTTACAGACCTTGTCAATTTCTACTTGTAAGATATTAAACAACACATATAATGTTTAATTTGATTTTTTAACTCCGAAGCAGCACAAGATGCTTTTCATAACATGTTGTTAGCAATAGTAATCGTGTCAATAATTTTCTAAATTTATCGCTAGAATAACAACAAAACACTTATTTGCGTATTAGTAAACATTCTGCATCAAAACATTGAATTCTAAATTTTGAAAAATATTGATTAGTTTGATGAGTAGCAAACTTGGCTCATGTGAGGGGAAAATGTAACTCAAAGCAATCCAGCATCTTTACTAAAAATTAAATAATTTGAAAGGCTCCATCCTGGGGCCTTGTTAGGCTAGCTTTCTTACACTTCGCTAATTCCTGCCCGTACTCTCCATTTTTTTTGCCTATTTGCCCATATTTGAGCGTTGGTAGTGGGCAGTGGAGAAGTTTATTTTTCCATCGCCATCAAAGCAAACAACCCAATTTTTAATTTTTGAGTGTATTTTAAATTTCAACTCAATTTAGTAAAGACAGTAAAAGGAGCGTTATTTGACATTCCCGCAGAGCGGATGGTCAACATGTAAAGGAGAGGGGAAATGGTAGGAAAGGGACTCATTAGCATAGATGTTGTCATAAATCACGCACAGGTAAGATAACTCCTTTAAAGGGAAAACCAACAGTAAAGACTTTCTTGTGGCTGATCGGGGGATTTGAACCTCCGCTTTCATGTTGGCTGGTGGAGAGAGACTGAAGCTCTAACCACTCGATCAACCCGTTAACTTCAATTCAATTTAGTTATTTACAGAATTGTCCAATTCAAACCTGGTTTACATTCGTCAACATCCACGGCAGTGTTTTGTAAATATTTTGACCATGGTTCATTGCTTTCAACGTTTTTCAGCGATTTTGGTAATCAGCTATGCCAATCGTTCGTTGTATCTTTTCTTGATTTGGCTACTTTAGTCATTGAATAGAACGGAAATGGCATTGCTGACTGCGGTGGTTTAGCGGTAGACTCCGGGCCAAAATTATTTCGATTTTACAAGGGTCAAGGGTCAAATTGTACGATTTCAAAATGCCCAAATTTGACATTTTCAAATTAGAAGAATAGTAGATGAGTGCGTGCATCACTCTAAAGCCTGGATTGTTATTAAACTGTTTTCCTGTGTTTGTATTTTGCGTTTTAAATATTTTAATCTAACAATATTTAATATACTAAAACTTTTTCAAATGTTGTTTCTCGAAAACAACCCACCAGGCCGTGTTAAACGATTCCTGCAAACGAATCTAAGGCTTTCCAAATTTCAGCCAACACCATATACATACTTGAAAAATTTCAATTTTCAGGTTATATTGAATTTTGAAAAACCGAAGTTTGCAGTGTATTATATTGCTTTGAATTTTTCTCTGAACAGCACCAATGTTTACCAGCAAGTATTTCTCCACCTTTTGTGTCTCTTATATTGCGCTGTCGGCAGTTGGAGAGCCAGTGCTTTCAGCAGTAAGTCGACTAAAAACTATTAATACTGCAATAAACCGAAAACTTCACCAAATAAAAAGACAGCTTAATTATAAAGTCTCGGACTAGATAAATAGCTGGATAATGTTCTCAGAGATATTGATTTTTCAAATTAGAAAATGAAACTATTCAATGTTCAATTTAGGAAAAAACTTTTAGTATCGAATTCCCATTCCCCAATTCCGTATATGTGAAAATGGCAAATTTTAGCAAATAGCAACGTATAAAGCTGAAGGAGCGTTATTTGACATTCCCGCTTAGCGCCTGGTCAACATGTAAAGAAGTGGGTAGGGACATAGTAGGATGTTAGAATAAATTGGGCTTCGAGCGTCCAATTGTGATTAAACTCTGTCTATTTATTCATTGCATCTTCAATGTATTTATAGTTATAAATAGAAGGTCGAATTTCGGTAGAAGGGAGAACCGGATGTAGTAAGAATTTTGTCGTAATCAAATTCTTAACCTAAATACTCTAATTTCTTTTTTATTACTAGGTCAAATTGAACAGGGTAGTTTTGTAAATTCTCACTAGGCTACTGGGAAACCTTTTCGGGTTATTTCTATGTCCTCCGATTGTGCAGTCTGCTCATGGAGACGGGCAGACACAGTGTCAGATGCTAGGCAATTCCTTAAGAAAACCAATAGCAAATATTTTTGAGGCAGGTCGGAGACTTGAACCCACGTTTTTCGGCTGACTAGTGGAGAGAGACAGAAGCCCTTAACCACTACACTAACTAGGCAAGTGAGATGCTTATGATAATTGAGTCCTAGAATTGATTAAACTTTTTATAGCACAGCAGTTGGCAACACCTTGCTGGACGTGGGTTGATGGTAATAGCACGGGTGTTGGGCACTGGATAAGAAAACAAGTTAATGCGAGCAGTTTATTAAACTACTGTATCACTCACCAACCAGTTTTGGACAATCCCTTCTTGCTAACTTACGAAATCAACCTTCTTGAATTCTCCTATCAACTTATTCAGTCATCACTTCACGTCCTAGGTATTTAAAAACGTTACAAATTCACCAAACTTGTACATTTTTGCTGACTTGAAAGTCAAATATGTCGCTATATACAATTCCCCTGGAATGTACACTATCACCGAATACGGGTTACCGGGAGACTTACAACAAGCTGCAAGCGATTCGCAATCCTATGTATTAATGAGAAATGCATGGGATTTGGACTGTGGTGTAAGACCCATTTAGGAAACTTTTGCAAAATTACCAGTTTTTTGCCTCTACTAGTGCTGCAAATTTCATTGTATTGTAGGTTGTATATAAAGGTTTAGACACATTTGCGCGGAGTTTACTGTCTTTTGGTTACGTCAAATGCATTGAGTCGCAAATGAGCCCTGACGCCACTACATTAATTCTTTACAGCTTATTAACAATACACAGACTTAGTACTTTTCGGTTGCGGTTCAAGATGTCTTCCAACATATTTCGGATTTAGACGACTACTATCCTTACACATTGCTTGCATCTTACAATATACAAAATCAGACAAATGCGGAAAATTTCTTGTACGTTTGGTATTGGACTAGTTCCTGAACAGAGGCACTGTAACACTACAAAATTATAAACGCAGTGTTCCTATGATTTGCATTTTTCATTTTATTGTTGTCGCTTAGCGAGAATTGCTTCAAATAAATAAAATCAGTAAAATGGCTTAAGTACCGGAATTATGTAAATTATTAGATTCATTTGCACAACGTAAAGCAACCAAGTTTTATTTATTGTACTTTAGTCCTCGGCCCTCAGTCCGGGGGGTTAGGAGCCTACTTCTAACTTGGACAGTTCCTGATTCAAGTCCCGGTACCAGCACAGCAAAGAAAAAAGTGATGGTGTAGCATTGGGGAGTAGAAACCTGGAAAGTTGCGGTCGTGAAGGATGAACTTGGCTCTGTATGCATAGGTAGTGTCTCTGCATAAGTAGAGGCTCCTCCGTGGTCAACCCCACGTTCATTACCCAGCAGAAACGTCATTCGTTTCAGTGCTCGGAACTTTCCAGTCAACTCACAGGCCGAAACCACCGTTCACTAACAGAAGCACATTGACGAGGCTATAGGCAAATGTCAAATAGAAAGAGAAAAAAATATCGTACTTTAAACGCAAAATCTGTCATTTGCTGTCCTACAGTGTGATTTGTATTGATTGGACATTTTGTGACCAGGAAACATCATTTTTCAACTCCGCTTTACACAAGGTTTCAGCTCATACCCTTCATCGCTGTAACTCCAACATTACAATTGGTGACCTCCTGTAGTAAAACGATTTCAAAATCAAACTCGCCGATTCAAGTTCAATAAAAATTTCAATTTTTTATCAAAATTGAGCGGGATAATTTTTCTGCAGCTGTTTAAGCCACGTGTCGCCGAGTCTCGGCGGAGACGCAAAGTGCAGGGCAATGTGCAGGCAAAAGTCTCAGTGTAAGCAATTCATAACTGACCTTGATTAAGTTGAACGGGTATAAATCACCCGTTTAACTGGTTAGGTGAGTTACATTTACTGTGTACAATTAGTATAAAATATTATAGGTTCGTGAGATAAAACAAATATTATAACTACTAATATTATTTTACCATTATTATTAAACCATTGCCAATTCATATTTGAGAATACATGATCTGATCACAACTTATCCATTAACGTCAGTCGCAGCACTTTAACTTAATTGGTAGAATTCCAAAATATCCAATAATTTCTATTAAATCATAAAGCTGAATTTGCAAATAATTTATTTAATCTGTGGGGGTTGAAGCGTAAACGAGTTTTGAAATGCAATTGTAGCTTCGAGTTGCAATTGTTATGTATGAATAGAGAGAGCTACCATTTTACTTAATAAATGTTGTAATACTTTATCTATTTAAATTCAAAATATCAAAAACTAGATTGTACTAAAGCAAGCACTATCACCCTTACTCATTTCTCCAGCTTTCATAAATTAGCATTTTAGAAAACTTGAATGGAAAAACTTCGGGATAGTTTTTTTAAAATAATATGCAACGCAAACTAGCAATTAAACTCTGTCTTTCCGTCCTAACAGGTTTGTTTTGACGAAGGCGTAAGGCTCCGTAAAATCATGAGAACTACTAAATGTCCACGTCATAATGTGTACAGAATAAAATTCACATTTACATTTTTCCTGATGACATTATTCTTTGGACATTATACTGTGGACATTATTCTGTTGACATGACATCACTATCCGACATCATTACAATGGGAAATATTACTTCTCAACGCTAGTTATTTCTTAGCAACTAGCAATAATTCGGAAAAACCTATTTTCCGTGCTCGTATGCATTTTTTTGTTTTAGTCAAATGCGTTGTTTTTGATGAACCGTTGGCTGCCGTGAATAATTTTCTAGCCCAACACAGTATCCAGGCGCCTGCTGAAGAAGCCTACCGGCTTGGGAAGTTTATTGAAAATAAACCAGACCAAGACCAATCAAAGTACGCTTCCAATCTGATAACAATCGTAATCAAGTTGAATTTCTGTAAAAACTAAAAACCGAACCGATCTTAAAAGAAAATTTCAACAAACACGATGCAATAAAAGCTTCAAAGCAACTCTTATCTTTCTAAAAACTTCCTCCGGGATAATCCTAATCCTCGCCCTGTTTTTCCACCAAGGAGATGGAATGAATCCAATTTTTCAAGCGGCGCAAAGCAACAAATTGTCATATCTTCTCCTCTGCGACGCCAAAAATAACAACCAATGGAAATTGTCCATACAACGTCCGCCACATCCACGATTCGCAAGGTCGACAGTCTACACTTTAATCAACTCAATTTAATCAATTAATTCTGCACTTCAATTCTGCATTCATTTTATACATTTTATCATTCTGACCCATAATACTTGATAATACCAAGAACCCAATTTTAAATTTTAAGCAGTCCGCAAAATTACCGTCAAATAATTAACCAATTATATTTCTACAACTATACTAAAAAACGAAACTCCATGGAGATACTAAAAAAAAATTAATTACTACTCTACTCTACCATGTGCTCTACTGTACAATTTCAAAATGTAACCTGTAATTTGTACTGATTATAGCTTAGGCCTAATGTCAAATAAACGATTGATTGATTGATCAATTGAGTTTTTGGAATGCCATTGTGTTTTTGGAACGCAATAGTAGTTTAAGAATGCAATTCTAGTTTTGAAGTGCAAATGAAATTGCGTTACACGGATGCGCAGAAAACAATAAGAGAATGTGGAGAATAACATTTGCATTGCTGAATTTGCTGGTTGCTTTGACTTTCTTTTGTTGTATTTAGGCTTTATAATATAAGGAAAAGTACTGCTAGACAATGCCTTTATTTTCGCAACATATTTGAAAAACAGTGATATAGCGACACAGTAACAGTTCCTTGCATAAAAAGTATTATTACTAGGTCTGCTACCATTTCTGTCATGAATGCAACACAACAACACAATATTTCTGCCGCGGAAATTACAAACGTTGCATGCACGAGGTTACTCGAAGTCGTGAGCGGCTTGAAAATTTTTGGCGTCGCCCTGTTTCGCCCCAATGTGGTTCCGTTTAGTGTTAACCATGAAATAATCCCCGATTGAACAACAGTATGAAACCGATCATAAATTATACCCATGACATCCCAGTCCATTGGCTGCAAACCCCATACTTTAGAGTATGGCATGAATTCATCTTGACCCCAGTAAATTTTGTCGGTAACATTACTTGGTACCCCCATCAACATATGCTGCAAATCACTTTCCTCTCCCAGCAAAATAGATTTGTTGCATTTCAACAAGAAT
>JAQFYP010000779.1:0-19489 GCA_034694865.1 Bilobella braunerae | reverse complement strand
GAAATTGAGATTGGAGTTTCTCCATGCACTCCTCTGCAGTCATCTCTGACCCTTTGCGGTCAAAGGGTCACCGAAGGTTCAAATACGCGACTATCAAACGAATTCATTTCGTAACCACGTTAGAATGGGTTAACCTAAGTCCCTGTATAAGTCAATTTTCTCAACTCGACCATCAGCCCAAAACGTTACCTTATTAGTTGAAGTAGAAGAGTTTTAGTTTCTATTTGAAATTTGTATAGTATTTTTTATTTAGTGAATGATTTTTATTTTTATTTTCTGAATTTGTGTAATTTTTAGTTTTTCTTTGCGTTTTTAGGTTACTAAGCTTCTAAGATTCTTCATCAGTTGAATGAATAATTTTTAGCAACTGGAATAAGAGGCACTTGCGCAAGTTTCAGAAAGAAAACAAGCAATTTTAACATGGTAAGCCTATGAAACACTACACACCGCAACATTGTTTAGTGACGTTCCGCTAATGCTGCCTACCTCAATGCAGTAAAAGTGGACGAGAATACAAAAACATTTTTGTTTGAAAATTGAAAGCACATTTACGATTGGCCAAAATTTATTTGGGGTTACCCGGCTATACGTATATACTATAAAATCGATCGTCGGACTGTCTGACATTTATGCCAGAAAAAACCGCTTTTGCTACAGGCGCCAAATTTTACACTTTAATGAGGTATGCATCTGGGTCGGTTTAGCGCCAAACTCCGGTCAAAATTAACATTTTTTTTCAGGTCTTTTTAGGGTCAAAGGTCGAAGGCGACAATGTCAAAAAGTTTAAAAATTTTTTAAAGTATTTTGTCGTCACTTTTTAAGACTGCTGGATATACTTGCGTTATATTTCACAGTTAAATGAGGTGTTATAATGTTTTAAATTTGTGCCAACTTTCGGTCAAAATTTATTTCCGGTTTTTCTAGTGGCAATCCCAAAATGATAAAATTGTAATGTGTGTTTGTTCTTAATTCTGACAATACGGCTGAGACTACGGGCTTTCTTTTTTGTACATAAACGAGGTTGGTAGTGTTACGGGATGACCCGTAAGGTAATGCCAGGGAATAAGTAGGATATGTACTTTTGTTCTAGAATAGTTTAGCATTAGGGGCTACGTCACTAGGAGAAAGTTTGAGCCACCGAATTAATGATGTAAGCTTAAAGGCATGAGAGCTCATTAGAGGAACTTTTGCGGTTTTGGAGAAATCCTGCGGTCAGGAAGGAATATTTCTCCACTGAGCCTGACCGTGTCCCACCGTGTCCCATCATTTGTCAGGGGTTCGGAACGTAGCGTATAAATACCAGAGCAGGTTTTAGCCAGGGATTATTCAAGTTTGGACCGAGGAACAGCTAGGAAGACTAGAAGGAAGAACCTAAGGGCTACTAGGAACTAGCCACCACCGCTATTGGCAAATAAACACTGTACTTCAGCATCTCAAAGGCGTTTGAAGGTATGTGTAATATTTGGTATAGGTAAAGAGCCTGGGTACTTACCCAAGGACTCTCTGAAGCCTTGGCTGGTCTCTATGGGCATAGGACTTTGAATATGAAGGGTCTGGGAGGTGTTGGGGTCCTTCTGACCCATGACCCTCTGACCCTTGTGGGTCAAAAAGTTCCCTAAGAAAAATGGCCCATGACCTTGACCATTGAGCTTGGAACAAACATCGTCCGATCAGAGTCAGAGTGGGGTCAATCGACTCACCAAAGGTCCTACACACGATGGGATGGTTATTGACCTTTGACCTTGAGGATCACATTTGACCTTGAAGCCGGAAACCGGGCCAATGGATACTCCTCAAGACCTGGAGTAAGGGCACTGCAGGCATTTTAGGGTCACGACCTCAGGTAAGGTGGTCTGACCCTAGAACAGGAGAAGCCAAGCAAGGGACGAAGAGATAAGTGAGGTAACAGTAGGTTTAAAAAACAAAAACAAACCGAAACATTGAAAATTTATGCTTGGAATAGCCGCTTGTCAAATATACTCTTCCGCTAGGACAGGCTTGAGTGGCAAGCTTTTTTTTTTCAAAAATACAAAAGTTGGAAGCTGAACTTAAGCTGAAAATAGTGATTGCGAAGCAAACTGCAGCAGTGCATGAGAGTGAGTAGGAGGACGATCCGCTCTTCCCTCCAATGTTAAGGTTGAGTTTGGAATCCTGATTTCAAGAAAAAAATTTCACCTCAGGATTCTTTTATTTTTATGGTTAAGTTTTTTTTAAATATCAAATTAAAAAAAAAATTTCTATAGATACAGTAAGAAATGCTGAGGTAGGAAAAAAAGTTCCTGACCTCAGGATCCTGAGGTTAAAAAATTCCTGACCTCAAGATCGTACGGAAAAATGATAAGAATTTTTTTTTAGAAAAATAAATAATTTGGTGGCACCAATACTGCTCAATAGATATTACGTTGTCTTGTGGATTAAAATGTCTATATAATGTCTCTGTTGACATTAAATTTATTAAATTATTATTATAAATAAATTATTAAATTTAATGTCGTATAATGCACCCTGCTTTGTTCTGAAAAATTAAAGTTTGGGGACAATTCGCTCACTTTAAAATACTCTGGAGTGTTGGGAATTGTAATTTTAAATCTCACCTTTTCTTATACCATTAGACGATCCCTAATTTGCATATTTTCGCCCATATAAAAATAGTTTGTTTGCTAAGGAACCACACAACCGGATAATCATTTACAGGTGTATTAAAACGATTGTATAATAATTGTAGTACTTTTTAAGACTCTTAATAAAATTTCAAACATTGAAACCGACGCTTCCAACACGGGCATAAAAAGGTAAAAAGGGACGTAAAGGTTAACCTAAAACGACGAACTTCAATTAGCAAAAATTAATGCCAAAGAAAAAGAAAGACGAAAGTGTTGGAATAATTAACTAAAAGAGTCGTCTCAATTGATAATTAGGAGTAGTTTATTGATTTAAAGCTTTCTCGCAACTAACTCGCTTAAAGTTAGGAAAAGTGCATCTTAGACCAAAGTGCATCTAAGATGCATTTACTAAAAGTAGAACGGAAGAGCATAGGGGCGTTTAGGACATACATGACATGCCTATGGCTAGGAGTCATGTATGGCCTGTGCAAAAAGGAACGGATGAGAAAAAGCAATTAAATAATCTGCTTTAAGCTAGTTTTAGGGGCGTAAGATTGCTAATATTTCTAACAGAAAGTGAATGAAGGCGATCACGGCGTATGTCCATCTCAGGAACCACTCAACATATCTCAAATTTGTTTTCAGATAAGAGTTCATTGAGGACCGGCCCATTGAGGTGTATTTTTGTAGAACCAAATGATACCTTTCGGGGGTCAGAGGTCAAGGTCAAGAACAGATTTTTATTTTATGAAACAAAAAGTTATGATTTTTCCAGTACTCTTCCTTTACCTGTATTTGTCCCTTCAAAGTCAAACCAAAGATAAGTTAACAGGATTCAAATAATCCCTCGATATTCCGTTTTTGTTTCTAATAATTTTAATATATTTGTAACTTTAAATGTCTTCAGTCTACTTTGCCTAATTCCGCTACTTGATGGATTGTATTACAACGGTGTATTTTAATTTCTTAACCTTAAATTGCAAAGGAATGCAACTGCATAGCACCCTTTTTTTTTCAATTTTCATAGATTTTCTCTATTTGCAATACCCATTTATTTGAGCTGGGCGAGGTGTAAAAGTGGGGTAGAATTGAGTCTTTGTGCTACTAGGCCAAATTCTGCGATTTTAAAGTGGACCGTTATTTAATTGCTATGAACTAATACGAGTGCCTGACGAAATGGGCAGTGTAGGGAAACTGTTTTTATTACAAAACACAAGTTGGAGAGAAAGGAAAAAGAAAGGAATTGGAGTTAATTGTAGTTACAAGTTACAAGATTCTGTATGTTAAAACTTGCCAAACAAGTAAATTTGCGTCAAAATAAGACCCAGAAACAGGAAGAAAAACTTCTAAGGACGGGTGTGATTGGCTACTACACTTCTTGGATACTTATTTCAAACCTTTTGCAACTTTTGTCGTATATCATCGGTATTGGCTTTTTGTCCGTCTTACTTTTGCTGATATTCTCAATGTAGCTGTCTATCTGCTTCTTTATACTGCCGATTTCCTCCTTCGTAAAACTGTTAGTAATGGTGTTCCTAATTTTATCTTCAAATGCTGTAATTCCAACCATGTCAAACGCAATTAGTCAAAGCAAAAATTTGTAAATGGAATGTATAAAATAGTATTTTTTATATGTATATTACTTTTTGGTAGTATGTCCTTGCAAGTGGTGAATGGTTGAATGAGAAATTCGTACTTTGCTACCATAATTCTTGCTAGATGAAGGTCGTAAAACATGGGCCCACCAGGAAGTTCCAAATCTTTGACATACATATGCCAAGGAAGATCTTCAATTGCAAGGAAAAGAAATGAGCTGGCTCCGCTCCACGCACAGTCACCTTGAGTTGGGTTTCCTTTTGGAAATATATTGTCTTATTTTATATATATTTTACATAGTTTTCACAACTAATTGTTTACAACATTAGCAGTTGGGCTTCTATGGATAATTATTGACTTAACCTACTTTAGCTGTCACGGTATTGTGTAACATTACATTCCCTGTTTTGTTCTTATAATTACGATAATGTTAACAATTTGAGCTGGGTTCACTTTGTATCAATAACGCAATTGATTGATTGTTTGATTTAAAAATTTGTTTTAGCACAACTAGCTTTCTTTTAGCGTTACAGGCCCGAAACCTATGGAGCTTCGTTAACGTGAGACATTAAAACTCGGACGCTTTTAATAAGACGCAAATTATGTAAGCAAATATAAGAATTTACGAACATAAGAAATTTATTTTCAGTTTTGCTTTTATAAAAAATGTATTCGTATATAAAGAACAATAAACTAATATAAACTATATTATTCTATGAGTTCACGACACTCTATTGCACGAAGTAATCAAATGTAAATAGAAAAGGGGGCAATTTAGAAAAAAAAATTAAACTTTCAAGGAATAAATTAATTACAAAAAAAAGAACAACAGATTATTGTTCAAGCGCTCAGTGAAATTTCAAGACATCATCTCAAGTTGTCTGTAGCGCTAACGTTTGTAGTAGAAAGTTTGAAAACTCACGCTGTAAAATGTGTTGAATTGGACTGACGTAGGCCAAGTCTCCTCCGCACTGAGCCATGCCACCACCATTGAAGATTGATAAGCCAAGATCAGTTACCTTAATCATGCCCGATGTCATGCTGAACAAAATGTTCTCCGGTTTGATATCACCATGCACAAATCCGATGCTCTCGAACCACTCCGATATGGTACACTGCGTTAAAAAAGAGCATTAATTGTTAAATTAATTAGATTTGAAGCTATTTAGTTTAAGCGGGTAGAGATGCGTACAAATCGGTCGTAAATCATTTCCTGTCCCGGATATTCGATTTTATTATTACTGAACAATTCTTGCAAGTCTGTGTCCATCCGCTCCATAACAAGAACTAGATATTCGTCTTGCTTGTCAATGCCAACTGCAACATTGTTTATGTCCTCGTTTGAACCCATAGACGTCCCTAACCATTTCTCTGCCTTCGCAACATAGTCTGAGATACAAGTTATACAGCCAATTATACTTCCCCATATTTCCTTAAGCTTCAGCACTTTGTAAACATTGTAAACTAATACCCAAATACTACAAATTTCTACAATTTTTGTTTATCGTTAAAAGCAATTCCTTGCAAGGCATATACATAATCTAATCTTACCAAACCTCATCCTCTACAAAACACTTCCAACGAAACAAAAGCAGTTACAATTACTTCAATTTGTGTGTTTGATTTTTTTTTATGATTTACATGTTTACTTGTACGTACCTCATAACAGAATATAAAAATATAAACCAACCATTATATAGTTTTTGATCAGCATCTCGAATAAAATTATGGGCCTTCTGTTCGTAGTGCAAGTAATCTGTTTTGTCAGGATAGCTCTGTTACATAAATCATTAGTAAGTAAATGTGTTAAAGTGAAAAGCAAACTACTTGGTTTACAAGGTACAATTGTGTTGTATCTTGAAAAAAATTAATTTTTACAATTTTCAGAGCAACTTCGTTGGAATTTTCAAGGTTGAATCCTGGTGAACTCGAAACAAATTTTGCTACAATAAAAACAAATTTTGTCATAAAATTTCAAATCAATAATTGCCTAATATATTTTACATATTAGATTCTGGCGTATTGTTCCGTTATCCAAGTATAATTGTGAAGTAATAAATTGTAAAGTAATAATGTATTAAGAAATTAGGCTTGTTATAGTCAAAATTTAGCCATGTACACTAGTCAAATCTAACCTGGAGAATTGGAGGAATAAAAAATCAAGACTTGAAAAAAAAAATCGAAATCAAGTTCACAATTATTTAAGGGTCACGATGTTTTTTTTTTTAAGTTTTGATTTGGTATTTCTGTCTTTACATAAGTTAATGCTAACAAAGACTAAAAGGTAAAAGAGCGTTATTTGACATTCCCGTAAAGCGGCTGGTCAACATGTAAGGTATTTGGTAGGGATATAGAAGGAAAGACTCATTGGAATACATGTTAGAAAATGAGGGTGTCTTCTGAATTCTCACAAGGCTAATGGGAAACCTATCGTGTAATTTTCATGTCTTCTGATTATGTAGTGTTTAATCACTAGAGATAAGGAAATACACAGTCAGAAGCAAGGCAATTCCTTAAGCGCAAATTTAATAGCGAAGACAGTTGTGTGGCTGATCGGAAGATTTAAAGCCACGTTCTCAGGCTGGCTAATGGAAAGAGACATAAGGACAACTAACCACTAGGACAACACGGCAAACTCTAAAACCAAAACTTTCGTAAAAATTTAATGAAAGGGTGTGGATGAAGCAAAAGGTTTATTCAATGTCAATACTGGAATTGTATAACATCGAGTAACTACATTTGCAAGTATAAATTTAGAGTTGTTAATTAGCCGACGATTTAAGTAAATTCTTCTTACCAAATATTATAATGCCTTGTGAACCTTTAAAAGGTTCACATTCCAGCAGCTCGTATTCTGCCTCCTTCCCTTCTCCGAACGTAATTCTCACAGCTAGTAGTGATGGTAGGAGAACTACAACCAACAATAGTGTTGATACTAGACTCATGATAAAACAATATTTTCGTAGTGCAATTCTAGTAAGAAGAATTTTTGAAGGGTAAAGATGTAGTATAAGCTTTTTATCGTCGCTGCTACACTAACTGAAAAGTTGCCACTTTTATAAGAGAATTTAACCACTACTCCCTAACCCTTTAATTTGGTTCAACACTCGCCTGTCTTACCCTTACATAGGTCTCACTGTATAACACTTGGTGTTTCCACAAGGAAATATACACAAGCAGTCAATCCAAATTAAATTGGATACTCAAATCAGTTAATTTTTTTTAGGAATCTAATTAGGATACAAGGTAAAGGTGAAGGTGGTTTATAGTCAAAATTATATTTTGAGTTAATAAAGGAGCTCCGTTTTTAGTCGAATTTTAATTAGCAAAGTCTCGTCAAAATTCCAAGAATTTAACAAAAGTGCATTATGAGTTTCAGCCGTAACATTTATTATAAAATTCCCCTAATAGGACCACTTAACAACACTCCTTGGAATGGCTCCACGGTTGCGTTCCAATTAAGTTTTCAATTTAATAAATTGTGAAATAAAGCAACATAAAACTTTTGTTACGGAATGCCACTAATTGTAAGTTCCCCATCCATACAGTTTTTACACAAAAACACAAACGTCCAATCATAGTTGAAAAAAAAAAAATTATTTCCATTGTTTATTTTTGCTCAGGGTCTTATTAATAAGTGCACATATTAAACGCCGGTTTGGTAACCGTACCTCTTATTTTAACCAATGATGAACTCGGCATTAGAACACTGCATACACTATGGAGCACCGGTGGAAAACTGCCCTAAAAGACGGCTTTTGTAAAACGTTTTAGTTGTTTAAAAATCAAAACCTTTAGAAAATAAAAACAAAGGGACAACGGAAGACTATCTAAGTTCTAAGACGGAGATGGAACGAATAAAGAACTATTTTTCAGAGCTGAAATTTGAAATTTTTGAATCTTTGTTGCATTATTTATTCGCCATGAGTTAGGGTATTAGTCTCAATCAACTAGGCAGCCCGAGAATTTTTGTTCGAATCCCAGATCATCCACTAAAAATGTCTTGGTTTTCCTTTAAGGAATTGCCCAGCCACACACCTTCTGTATGCTCAAATTTTCATGATTCTATAAGGTTTCCCAGTAGCCTTGAGAGAAATTTGAAAATTATAGTCATTTGCATACATGTATGCTAAAGAGTCCTTCCTTCTATAACCCTACCTACTCCCATACGTGTTGACCAGCCACTTTATTTAGTTATTTGGCTGTTTACGGTATTTTTAGTAGCTGCATTTTATAACAATGTGCTACAACACAAAGTTCAAAGTTTATAAAATGTGTAGTGAATTCTTGGGTGTACCCTTTTTCAAGCCGGGCGTGTTTAATGTTTATTAGTTGTGATAAAATAATGTTGGAAAATAATAAAGCACTATTTGGCGTAGAATTCTAAGGCATAGTAACTTTATGAGGGCATGAGAAGGTTGGGCAGAAGAGATCGGCCTTGGAATTTAGAAAAATTGGAGCTGCGGAGCTGTAAACTTTGCAAAACTGCGCCATCCTCTTGTGACGCTGTCGAGTCAATTTGCAAAAAATTGCGTCAACTAATTGGAAATTGCACGTCAATTCCTTCTAAAGATTTGAAACTTTTTACACGTTTCTGAAATTTAGGCAATCCTGCAAAGTGTACACTAAACAGTGCAATTTATCTATCCATAATAATCCTACAAAAGTAAGTAACCCATAAACATCATCTTTACCAATGTTTCTTAAATGGGAAAATACAACAGCTAAAGGAGAAGTAAATTAGAGATTTTTAGCCTAAGATGATTTACTAGTAATAAAAGTGACAACGAGAGTCGGTGTGTGATTTTGCTAACAACTGATTTTGTGTTGCTTTGTTTTGCAACTCAGTTTCTACTGTAGTGTAAAGCCTACATATTATAGCTTTTTTATTCGAGGTAATTATTCAAACATTGATTTTGATAATATTAGAATATTGTTTAATTGGTCCATTCAATTGTTCAATTTTAGTGTCAAATTTTAAAAACGCACTATTAAAAAAGCACTACTTTTTTATTGTTAACATCTATATATTGCCCCGTTTACCTTGCCCTTTATTGCAATTAATTATTAAATTAATTGTAAGATTAACTTAATATTTTAACACTTTACACATAATCAAGGAATGATTTTAGCACCGTTCATCGAAGAAATTGAAGTTTTTGATCCTGCTCTTATCTTGTGCAGGTTCTCAAGAAACCACTTGAAGAGAATTTCGCGCAAAATCGCATTTGTATTCTACGCTTGCGCTTGCTCGTATGAATAATTGCTTTCGGTTGGTCATCATTTAGTATCAAAATATTTGACACTGAAAAGAAATTGTGGCAAGTAACCAATGACCTAAGAAATAGAACTATGCCTTTGAACAAAACAAATGTGAAGTGCTGGTGCTGGTTCTATATTTTAGTAAATGCGCCGAGTAAAAGGGGGAAAAAATCATCGTTTTGCTCAACACTGTTAAACCAAAATTAAGTTTTTTAGGAAAGCATGTTTTTTTGTTAAAACCGCATCGATTAGAAAGATTTTGAATTTGTTGAACACACTTGAGTATTGAGAGTTGTTTTTGTGAAGTGTAGATGGCGGAAAAGAACGTTCACGCAAATGTTTTTTAAATTTAATTTAATGTTTTTTTGCAAATTTTCAATTTGAGACTCAGTTGGAAAACTGCGTAGGACAACTCGGTTGTTTAGAAAATTGTGGAGTCGAGTCAAGTTATTGTATGACAAACAAGCCAGTCCTAGGACAGGACGACTCTACTTTAAATTTCTGTGTCCTCCTGTCCTTGGGCGAGTTGTTTGGCTAGTTTGAATTTGTTTTTTACACAATTCAAAATGTGTAGAAATGAAGGGCATTACGCTCAAATAGTTGCTCTATGAGTCCCGAATTCCAGAATAACGAAATAGTTCATAAAAGATGCAATTTAGGAACCCAGCATTACTAAACGTGTTGTAACAGGTTTGCAAAAAATGCCTACCTAAAACAATAGTTCAACTTTAGCTGGATTTTTCCACTCCTCAAATACCCTGACCTTACTTTAACACCCCAATTTGTAAAGAAAGCAATTTCAGTGCGTTTTCAATGTCATGAGCTTTTGCATATGCAAAAGCTTTTGCAAACTTATATGTCCCACCATATGGACACCTGTGGGAGGCTCTTCGAAGTCGAGGGTCAACTTCCTTAACGTAACAATGTTTTCAGAACGGTAGCCACCATACCAAAGACTTTGCCGCTCTAATGTATTTTTATGGAACTCTTTTTTTTTGCACTCGGTTAAGCAGAGGAGTGAGTCGACTCCCCAACTCGAACGACTTTATCCTTGAATCAACCTCCAGGCTCTCAAGTTTTGTTCCCTTGAGTAAGCGAAAAAACGTTGAGCAAGCGTTGGAAGCAGAGCGAAAGCTGCTTTATGTTTTTGTTCTGTCTGTCATTCCGTCCGAGTATATCTTATATCTCAGGAACTATTCAATAGTATCTCAAAGCGGTTTATAGATATAAGTTACTGGAAATCAGACCCTGTTCAAGTTTATTTTTTGATCCCTTGGTTCAACTTTTGGGTCAAAAAGGTCAAGGTCAAAGTATTATTCTATGAGAACATGAAACTAACCCCTAGAGAAACTTGTTCCATTTATAAAGGGGAACAAAATTTGTATGGTCACTTCTTTCTGTAGCCCCCAATGACCCCTGGGACCTGAAATGACATTCCAAGTTCGAATCTTACTTTTGGATCAAAAGAAAAGTTATGAGTGATGGGTTTGATGAACCCTTAACCTCCCTTGACCCAAACATTACCCCTTGACCTCAAAATGACCTCTCAAGGTCAAATTATATTTTTGCAGGAAACAAAAAGTTGTAATGGTTTTGATGACTCTAGAGCCGCATTTCAACCAGAAATGGCCCATTGACGACAACACCACAAAAAGTTGAAACTTTTTGTATGAAACAACTTCTTTACATGCTTTCTATATTCTCAAGCGCCATCATTACAACCAAAGTTCAGTTTTATTTCTAATGATTTTCTAATGTCTAATGTTTTCTGTCAAATATTCCTACTTCTGCTACTTCATAAACAATTTTAGCACGATTTATTCAAAAATTGTAAAAATTGTAGAGGTTGGTGTAATTACTGCAACTTGTGTCATCTAAATTTTGCAGTAGCTGTAAAAGTAGCTAAACCATTGACAATCCAAATAGAGCTGTACTGCCCATGATCGCCTAAGATTTTTTTTTTCATGCGAATATGTTGCTAAACTAAGCAATCGAATCGTTTAGTACAATATTTTGTTGCAATATCATTTAGACTGAAGCAAATTGTCGCGGGCAACTGATGACGTATTGGGTACTCAAGAGCAACGAGGGGACAACCGTAGATCAACGGGAGAGTTGTGGACAAGAAGAAGTGTACAAAAAGTATTTGTACAGAAACGAATAAGTACAAAGGTCCAATGTAAGGTCAATGACAGTCGACTGTCTCGCGGACGGGACTGTCTCTCGTCTAAATCGCTGATTGCTGTTGACCTGACCTGTGACTTACGTGTCACTAACCTGATGCGGGATGCTCCTGAGTCCTCCTGTGATGCCGATGACCTCTTAACTCTCCCACAATCCGTGAAATAAAAGGTCAAAAGCCAGAGCGATATTGAGAGAACCTTTTATTAGGAACCCTCTAGAAGGACTCAAGTAAGGAATACCTTAACCCAGGGTTCGAGAATGTCCACAGATATGGGCACTCCCGTTACAACTGGAATATAGAACGGAGTGACAGTAGGCCAAATAACTAACCGAGTAAATGTGCGCCACCCCTACAAGGGTCATCTGGAGGGTAACCCACCTTTACAAGCTAAGAAAAGTCGTAAAGCATGTGAACTAACTACTAAACTTATAAACGAGAGATGGGGCTCGAGCCACTCACGCTAAATTTATAGCCTTCTCGACAACAATTTAACTTTAAACCTACTATTTCCATTACAAAACTCAATTGCACTTTGAAACAAAAATATGCTCCCAGGGATGGGCTCCAAAATAATTAGGAGGGTTTGGAGATTAAAACCCTAGGTCATAGGGGTCTGACTATTTATTATTTTATCATAATTAACAAGTTTTAACAATTGAATTTTTTTTAAATTGTATGTTAAATGGTTTCATGATGTTTAAATTAAATTTTACTCATATTTAACCGATGGAGATTGCATTGAAGCTTTTAAAAAGTCAAGGGCTAGATTTACACTGGATTCAAAAATTGTAATTTCAGTAATTATATGCAAAAAAAAAGATTAATTTGTTCGTTGGCATTTTCATTGTACCCGTCAATCATGAAAAGTTATAAGAATATAAAACAATTAAACTCATTAAAAAACTGAACCGGCATTGAAAAATTGGATAATAATAAACTTCATCCATGAGATGGAGTAGCTCCAATGCTATTCCTTCTTGAGTTAGCTATGTTTAATTTTGTATAGCTGTCTTTATTTTTCTGAGCGAACTGTGACTTATCAAAAAATCTATTAAGAAGTGAAAATTGCATTTCAAAAAAATGAAAGGTGTATTTTAATGCGTTACTACAACTTCATAAAACTACAGATTTGAAAGTTTTAACCTTTATTTCAACTCAGGTGGAAATATGTTAACAAGTCAAAAGCACTAATGAATAGATATTTATCCGTTCTTCACACTGTTTTTGATTGCTTTCCTGAAGCCTTCTATCTTCATCTCTATGTTGCCGACTTCATGCTCTGTTGCCCTTTTAATAGTATCACTGATTTTCTGCTTAAGTGCTAAAGTATTAAAAAAACAAACTGAAGTACGCCTAAACGCTAAAAATTTTAGTAGGGTCTTACCAGTTGATAGTTGACAGTAGATAGTGGGAAATTTGCCAAATGGATTCATGTTAAATTCGTACTTTGCTACCATTATCCTTTCTTCATGAAGGTCATATAATTGCTCGGATTGATCGCATTTAAGGTCATCCATAAACTCAAGCCAAGGTAGATATCCCGTTGCAATAAATATTATCGAATAGGCTCCGCTCACGTCAGCGTCATTAAAAGTTGCTACACCTGTTTAAACACAGTTTTTGTACAAATGGCTATTTTTACAGGAAACTTATTTGAGTTTGAATTAGGACAGTTTCGAAAAGGATAAAATTTTCATTTCCTTTGCAATAACAGTGGTATTTGCTTGTTTCATAAAGATTAACGGTTGATTAAAGATTAACTCAAAGGTTGTCTAAAAACTTGCTAACAGAGCTCATATATGGGTTGTTAATGGATGTCATGGTGCATTTCTTGCCAATAAACTTTAAGTGTGCGCATGCACAGAAATCGGCAGCTACTATTTTATTCAAATTACAAAAAAAAATTCTGCCAAAATAGTTATTCTAGTTTTCGTTTCGGTTTTCTAAATACTTGGTGTCATTGTAAAGTGTTTCATACGAATATTCAAAAATTGTCCAATTTAAAAGAATCATTAATTCGAACATGAATATCGGCCGCTGATTTATCATAAAAAAGAGTATTAGGTGTGGTATCATTTAGCGTTTATGCATTTGCGAGGTTCCATTGCTAGTTTTTCTTCGAGTTATCCTTATTTAGGAAAAAAATCACTGTATTTTGGAAAACTTACGTTTTGTACTTTCCTGGATTGGACTCATGTACATCAAATCTCCCGCAAATCTTACGCCGGAACCCTTGAAATGTGCTAACCCAAAATCACCCAACTTAATTCCATCAGTGACTAATTTGCTGTTTTTGAACAGAATATTTGGTGGTTTTACATCGCCATGCACAATCTCGATGGTCTTCAACTGCCCCAAAATGACGCACTGTAGAGTTAAGTACGAGGTTAAAGTTAGTTCAAAGTAGTATTTTGTTTTTTCAAATTCTATGTTTTGTTATAGCGGTATACCAATTGGTCGTAAATTGCTTCTAATTCATTCTTGGTAAAGTCGTACGAGATTTCGAACTTAGTTTGCAAGTCCATACCCATGCGCTCCATGACTAGTATCAGAAATTTGCCTTGTTTTGCCATTTGGGTTGGCGGAAATAGGTTTCCATCTTTACGCAAGTCAATGGAGTGCCCCAAAAACTTTTCAGCTTTAACAACGCCGTCTGATACAAGTATTACAAGTTTTAACAAAATGAACACTTACAAGGGAACTTTTCCAAGTGCCGCGCGTATTAGGATGTGCATACATTTGAATACTCAACTTTCAAGTTCCCATACAAATATTCGTGAATAAAAACTTTTAAAACTAATAAACTTTCTAGGAGAAAAAAAACTAAAATGTTTTCATTAATTACTAATTTTGAAATTTGCAGAAAATTTTATGGAGATTTAGCCGGGTAACTCAAAGTTTTGAAAAGGAACTACGGAAACATTTTGTTCAAATTTTCATTTTTTTAATATAAAATCAGTTTATAAATTTTATAACCAGTTTTGTCCAAAATTATTAGTTAAGGAACTTGAACCAAAGTCTAGGATTGGTGACACAACCAAACACACGCATCACCAGGAAAAGTTTCCTTGTTAGAACGTAAGTGTAAATAAACAATAATGAAGACAAACCTATATATCCATTCTTTCTAATGATATCATGTGCCGCTTGTTCGCGGTGCATTTGTTCACTTTTGTTTGCAAAACCCTGTG
Organism: Bilobella braunerae; assembly: GCA_034694865.1. NCBI lineage: Eukaryota > Metazoa > Arthropoda > Collembola > Poduromorpha > Neanuridae > Bilobella > Bilobella braunerae. The sequence goes on along the minus strand of JAQFYP010000779.1, from coordinate 4,652 downwards.
TCATTAATAAGTAAAATTTGGATAATGTAAGCATTGTCAAATGCCATCAGTTGGGTTTACAAGATAGAATTAGTTGCATGCTATACAACAAAAACTGGAATGCTTACAATTTTCAAGGCAACTTCATCCCCTGCTTTAAATACGTAACCCTCTGGACTCGAAATCACTTTTGCTACAATAAACAAAACGGCAAATAATTGAGAACACCGTATAACAATAAATCGAATGGAGTATGGCATAGTATTAATTGTCAGTATGAGCACCTAACCCGGTAAAAAACAACGTAAAAAATTTTCTTTTTTTATTTTATGTTAAGTAGAAAAATCAGTATGGCCCAAATTTGAAACACAAAAATTCTTTTTGAACTTTTTGATTGGGCATCGTAATTAAATCTTATCATTTGGTTAAAAATATGGGCAAACCTTGGCCTAGGAAGGTTTTGTTTCGCTAGTTGTGAATAAACTACAATGGGACTGCAGAATTCATGTCCAAAATTCAACAATTTTGTCGAGTGATTTTGTTTACTAAATCCACAGATTTTGTCTTACCAAACCTTACAATAGCCTGACAACCTTGTAACAATTCTAACGAATTTTCGTCTTTCACTTTCATCAGCTCATATTCTGCTTCTATTTTTCCGTCAAAAAACACTGTAAAAGCATTCAGAGATGGTAGCAGCACTGTCACTAACAGCAAAATCAATTGTTGACTCATTGTAGACACACAGTAAACTTGTAGTTAAATTGGCCTGTGTAATCAACTTGAAAAATTTGTGGGCAGAATTTTTACCTTTTAATTTGATACATTTTCTTTACTAATGTTTCCTTTTTTATAGATATTTTTTATCAAGATCATTGTCAAGTTAAGGCTCGTAATAAATATTTGAAACATTTGCTGATATTCCAAAATTTATTCGAAAATTATTAGGTTTTTTTAAGTACATGTTTTTTTGAATTAATTAAACCAATGAGTTGCCTAAAAGTACCTCAAACAAAGGGGCGAAAAAAAATATACAATCAATTACAAATACTAATCTTATTTAAGCAATATCAAATACAAGGAAATCCGCAAATGTTTTTTTTGTTTTTTTTTTTTTGCAAAAGTCTACTTTAGGTTTTAGAGTTTAATTTCAGTAAATTATATAAATTTGAAATTTTTTTCCAGCTATAAAGAAGACGTATTGCACTAAAAAAAACTTTGTATATATTTATGAATACATATATATCTATCGTAGACTTAGGTTTGCTTTGTAAATTTTACTAGCTTGAAATTTATGCTTAATTGATATCGTTGAACTTCCATTGTAATTAGTTATTGCTTATTTTACTGATTTTAAGTTTTTCATGGCCCATATTAACCTAATGTACCTAGTGTACCCTAGTGCCTATTACATAGAACCATGATTACAACAGAGTGTATACTTCAATGTCCAAAATCATTTGGTCATTTTCACTTGTGGCTTCAAATGGACATTAGGCTATTTATAACGGCATTCATAGAACAAAAAGTTTGATTTGCTTATATAAGTTCGTTTTTATTTAGCGTTTTGCGATTATTTATTGTGATATTATGTTATATTTATTTAAGTTAGAAGTTATTTAGTTCTTCTTCGAGGAAAGTAGATTTCTAGATTTCTAGTTATTTCCAATTTTCCAAAAAATCCGGATTTGTGCAGCCTAGTTAATGTTCTGACAAAACAAATATGAGAGAAATTTGCGTCATTTCGCCTTCGCTAAAAACATTAGCTAGCCCCCAATGAAATTGCTTCGAAGCCTCGTTTTTAAACGAAGTGAGAATGAATGGTGCTTTTGCTAGAGGAAAACGGGCCGTGTTAACTTGACAACGGCAACGGAGCTACTAAACTCGAATCCTATTTTTTGTAATATTAAAACCATTTTTCAAACGTTGCAATATAGGGTGGGATAAGTTCTCGCTGATGGTAAATAAGTCCTTGATGTGGTGTGCAGCAATTTTCACGTTGCAGTTTCCCCGGGGTCGAAGCTCGGTTGGCGCAACTTCTTTTTTTACCGAAACCCGAAAAGCATTCTAATGCCTAGCTCCCTCCTCTCACTAGATGACAATTGTTAAGGGGTATGGACGGTTATTTTGCTCCCCCTCAAATTTGTTTCCCATGAAAATGAACACCATGTTCCATCAGTATGATTTAGAAATGAATTTCGCGGGAAAATTTCACTGTAATTTGAAACTGTTGTCAATTATAATCATTGGAAAAGCCTTTAATTTTGCTCCATGGTTTCGCACAAAAGGTATAGTGCAGTATTTACTTCATATGTAGTAACACTATTTTGAAATACATTATCATAGATGAAAACGCCAAACATTAAAAACGAAGTAGCCTTCTCCGACATCGTTTGCAATTTTTTTTTATTCGTAATGCGATAATTCAGCATTAGAGATGAGAGTAGAGTTTTTATCAAGTGTAGATGACACTATAAATTGCACTAAAATTTAAGAATTAAAATTTTTCAAAAAATGAAAATACAATTGACAAGTTTGCGGAGAGTGGAAATGAAAATTCTTTGAAGCAAATCCTCGCGAGTGTTCTGAACTTCTAAAATTTGATAAGAATTTTTTATTTTCCTTGCCAAGTTTCCAACGTTTACATAAGAAGCTAAAAGTATAAGTAACGAAGCAGAAAATATGAAGACTAACCTAACGTAACCGTCTTTGTTTATATGGAAATCTAAACCAAAGCCAATAAGCCGTGGTGAAATGGTCAACCAATTAGCGAAAGTAGGGATACAAGATCAGGCAGAAATGCAAAAGTTATTTTGAAGTCAAGGGGTCATTTCCGGGTCAAGGGGGCTCTGGCGTCATTTAAGACAAAATAGTGTCTTCACTTCCGGTCAAAATAAAATAAACTTAATTTTGGGCGGTTATCAACAAACTCATATTCAAAAACCGTTTGAAGATATTTTGTGTAGTTCCTGAGATATAAGTAGCTTTGCTTGGCTTCCGCAACTTAATAAACAAAGAATTTTTTTTATAGAAAACCGAACTTTCAGAACGGCACCAACGAAACTGAATTTCTATAAAGTTTTCAACACAAGCCCGATCCTACTATAAAAATAAAATTGGTGATTAATTTTTGCTTTCCTTATACAGAATAAAAATTTTTATTCTCTTCTTCAAGACGCTCGCATCGTCAAAAGTCCAATAGTAAATATTCTGTCATTGTATTACGAAATATCTTAGTACATTTTTAATTTATTAGTGGACGTTGGTATGAATTTACAAGAAAAAATGTTTAATAATCGTAAATAAATCTTTGTATATTTGATTTTGATTTGTTTTTGTTTATTTGTTTAATTTGTATGCCCTTTGACATTTGCCTAAAGGCCTTATGAATTGGTAAGGGTGGTCTCAGCCTGTGAGTTGACTAGGAAGTTCTGAGGAGTGAGGCAATGGGCTTTCTGCTTTCTTACATACATACATATTTACAGGCAGAGGCCGAACAATGTTTTTCGCATACAGGCTCAAGCCCACCCACCACGACCGTAACTACTGCACGCTTCCACTCACCACTACCACACCAAACACTTTTTGACTAAGCTTGCCCCGGGACTCGACCCCGGAACATACCCAAGCTAGGCCAAGGGTCCCCTCCGGACTGCAGGCCGTGGGCAATTTGTTTTTGGTTATGAAATGGCCAATGGAGACCGATTTCATATTTGGTTTCTAATTAGACTACCTTATGACCCAAATGGACACCAGAATAGAATGCAAAGCTACCTGTTCAGTTACCCTCTTTTTGCAGCCTTGACAAGCTAAGCCAATATTTCAAATTCTATATATTCTATAGGAATTGTTTCTTGAGGTTGAAACGCTGTATGAATTAAATGAACTCAGAGAACTTATTCGGTTATGCAAATTGTTACATCAGTGTTTTGTTGAAGGGTACTTCCGAACACTGCACTCAGAGTTAGAGGTGAGCATCATGAATTTTTTTTCTAGAAATCTATTAGCGAGTGATTTTGACTCATTACTTGGGCAGCGAAACTTGACGCCTTATTACCTCCGTTGAGTACCGAAAATTGCATCTTTAGATGCCAATTTTTGCTTACCGAACAGGAAATAATTGCCAACTATATCAATCATCTATAGGTTATTGCCGATAATAATTCAAATTCATGAAATGAAATGATGTTTTATTGCTTGTTAGTTTATTGTATCAAAAATAAGATGCAGATGTCACAACAGCTATAAGCTGACAAAGTCATTGTTATCTTAGGTCTACAGTCGCATAGAGTAAAAGTAATCTTACTTTTACAAGTCTGGATGTTTAGCTTACTAAACTTACAAGATGATTACAATGCAACTATGAGGTCATGGTCCTCATAATTAGTCAATTAGGGCACTTTGCCCATAAGTGCCCCAAAAATGTTGAGTGGCTCTCGCCACAACCCATTCCCTTACCTTTCCCACGAGGAGAAGATCTCCACCCTCCTGGCCACAATGCGCCAGAAGAGCCTGGACACTTGGACGCGAAGCATCTCCTCCACTGCGCTCCTCGTCTTGGACCATCGCCGCCACCACGAGGTCAGGTCTGCAACCTCCCTTAGCCTGGAGAGGCTACCCCTTTGCCTTGGATAGGCAATAGCCGTTTCGGGATCGGCTACGGCCAGTGATTG
>JAQFYP010000778.1:0-19531 GCA_034694865.1 Bilobella braunerae | reverse complement strand
GGAACCCACAGTACCCACAGTACCCACACATGTTGACGAACCCTTAGTGGAAATGTCAAAGAACAAAAAAAAAAAAAACAATCCTGAGATGACCCAAAAAATGTTTTTACGTAAACAGTCTTGGAAAATGTTATCATAGGATACCACTACACTGCAAAGGACTTACATCGTGAATCAAATAGCAAATTCAATACATTTTGAGGCAAATTTTTGCTGTGACAAAGCAGAACCAAATGTTTTGCTCAATTTTTTGTAAAATTTGCTTTAGACAATTAGTGTTATTAGAAGCCAGGTTTAGTTGTTAAATAGCAATATGGTCCAGAATTGTGAGAACCGAACCGACGAGAACGTGCTTTGATGGCACTTTCTACAGCAATATTGTCGCCGAGCGTCAGCAACTAACCAGAGTTAATTAACAGTTATATTCTACAAAGTAATGAATAATTTTTTAATTGATTAATTGATATATTTTAATAATCATCATTCATTTATCATTTTATCGCACTTTTTGTTTGACTTCCATTTATACGTTTTGATCCTAGCATATCATTTGAATTGGCGTTGGTTATCCCATCCACGTTAGCAGTCAAATTTGACTATCATAAAAAGAAAACCAAATGTCAACATTGAATTGACATTCTGTTTAGTTTATTTTATGTTTTTTTTAATAATGTTGAGTTGTAAAGAAAGCATTGGTCTGCATCTGGAGAAAGTTCAAGTGGGCGAAGACCCAGTTGCTTGTTCCACTCCATGTCATGCCCGCGATGCCATTCAGCGACATTCTGCAATAGGCGTTACTGGGTCGGAAGCCAAATCAACGTTTAAATTATTTATGCGTTTCATCTCTTCTAATTTTTGGGAGGAGCTTAAGTGTTTAGATAAAGCGTACAATTCTAAAGTCTTGCGAGAGGAAAGACATTTTTTACTCATTACAATTTGTATTGGTTGCAATGGGTGTTTCTCATCTGGATTGGAAATTTTGTCGAGCCAAAGCCGCTATACAGAATATTTCCAAAGGTCAAAAATGTTGAGTTGCAAAAGTGGCATTGTGTCAAGAGTTAAGTGTCAAGCACGAGCAAGAAAACCAGAGTACTCGGATTCATCATTGGAAACGGTGAGATAAAACCCCGACAAAGCAGCATTAGCGGGAGTGCGCGAGATGCCGAGACTTGCCTCTATCAAAATTAACAAAAAAAAATGGACATTTTTATTCTTTCAGGAAATTCGTACAAGATTAAGCAAAAAAATGAATTCATTGTATAAACTACTAAACCGAACGGAAGCTTATGTCCCTACGTAATCACAAGAGGAAGCCTTCGAATTTGCCAAATCAGCAATCACGGAATCTCCAGTTCTTGCCTTATTCCAACCAGGACACATCACAAAACTCAATAGGCAAAGCTAGCGTTTAGTCGCAGACTCACAATAAAACAGAAAAACCTGTCGCATTTATTTCGCAAACATTGACACCTCCCGAATAATGTCCCGGATGCTCTTTTACGATGCCCCTGCTCAGAAGTTGTAAAAATGCAAATCAAATATTTGAAGGAACCACATTTCCATACAATCAATTCAAATTCAAGAACTCAAAAAACGAACGAAAGCAAGGATTAAAAAAATGCAAAAATCAACACAGATTTGTAGCATTTACAAAAAAAACAAATATTTGAGACCCTATACAATCTTTTACTATGTAGTTTATCAATTGGACAAGAAAGGAAACCCAACTCCCGTCATCCCAGAAACAAAACAATTGGACAATAAACGGCTCATCATGACAAACCAACCGGCGGGTATCTTGGATTCACAAAAAAACATGTCTCAAGGTCAAAACGAGATTCTACTGAAACAACATAAAGAAGATGATTTACAACTACACCAGATCATGGGTGAAATGCCAAGGCATGAAAATTCCAATACACAGCAAGTATTTGATTATTCAATTGATTAAAAAATTCTCGTTGTGGAGTGTGGCGGCCGGTTTACAACTCAGCACCACCGACCCTATCATACCTATTTAAGCCAGCGGAATTACTCAATAAAGTGAACCAAACCTAGCGTAGAGATCTAGATGCTCTGAACAAATCTTTGACCCAGTGTTTTGATAAAACCCTTGGATATCCAATTGTAGAAAAAAGAGGAAACCTAATCCTCTTTCAGAATATTAGGTTCAGGGTCCTTGGGGGGGGGGGGGGTTGTGAAAAATAAACTTAAAAGTTTAAATAGCATGTTCTTGCACACTCCTAGAAAATTGGATGCAAAGGCCAAAGTGAATCCGGCTAGAATTGATGTCAGTCAATATATTATGTGGGTGACTTGCCCTGGCCTCCCCTTGCCCTTAGCGTCAGCGGGGCAAATTTTCTCGCACCACTTTTTTTGATGATGTACTTTAATTTGCACATAAATTTTGTAATTTTCTTTTGGGCGTAGGGTTGGCCCTTGGGCGGGGATACTTTGTTGGCGGGCTCGTGGGATCGGCGCAAAATTGGCCGCTGCTCCATCTGCGCATGAGCCGCGTCCTTGTTGGATTGATTTTTAAGTTCATTAGTCCTGGACAATTATTTTGGGCACCTGACCGCAAAGGAGAATTTTTTTCATGCAACTCTTATCTCCCTTTGGTGTTTCCTTTCTTTGCCAAAAGAAACCAATTTGGTGAGGCCGTAGTTAAAGTTATTTGCTGTTTCAAAAAAGGTAAGTTTCTTTATTGTCCTAAACAAAGTATACAAATTATAAATTTACAAAGTAGTTTACTTTGTTTCAGGATATCATTTGTACTAAAATGAGTGGAAGAGGAAAGCAATCGTTCATCACGGCGCCGATAAGGAAAAAAAACTTTTGCTTTGAAGTATCTCCACCGTAGCAGCGTTTAAGTTTTTTTTTTTTAATTACAGAAGAAATGGAAGAATGACCAGCTTTGGGAATGTGTGAGCCCACTTCGGTACAATCCGAAACGCCAACGGCTCTTCCTAATGGAAATTCCGACCGTTCGCCTTCGGCGCCAGCAGCCGCCCCCAGCGCCGCCGGCACCTCCAACCCAAGCGGAAATCGACTTGGCAAGGACAACAGTATTGCATGAATTAGGTTATGACTAAATTTCAAGAGTCAGCAATTGCAAAATGTGGCGACCTTTGCTTTTTATGCCGTTCCAGACTTTCATCTGTTGCCTATGCTGTTTAAGCCTATCGCTTCTTTCTCTAGGAAACGACTGCCTTTTGCACAAACTTCTGACGAGCTTCGTGAGTGGGAAATACTAGATCGATCTACCCTTGTCGATCTAGGGTTTACAAAACCAAAAATTATTTATTTTTTTGTTTAGGATCATTGCAATTAAAGCCTAGTTATTGCCTGTTTAGTTCTGTCTTTTTGTTTTTCTTTTGGTCTGAACTTATTGAGCTGTGCGCTCCGTGGAATCCTGAAAGGCCGTTGCAAGTACTGGCAAAGAGGCAAAATGTAATGGTGCGTCGTTCCGTTGTGGTAGCTAGCCGCTTGCATCACGATGTATGGTATCTAGGCTTCGGCCCGAGTGTCAGATCATATGGTTTGGCTGGCCTCAAGATGGGATTGTATACCCGCTGAGGTCTATAAGTTGTATTACAGAAGGGTCGGTCGCCAAAGAATCACTATTGTTCAGGTATGGTACTTGGTTGATTGTACATGTATAGTTTTTGGTACGATACTTGTTCTGGGAGAACAAGAAGACTTCTGTTCGGCCCGTGTTCTGGTTTGAAAAACTTTTGTCGTTCCATATTTGGCCGATTAGCTTCGTGAGGTAGCTAATGGCCAAGGTACGAAACTATACTGTAGAAACTAGTGCTTTTATCATACTAAATGTAATCCGAGTCGACGCCGTTTCTGAAGAGGAAGACTTTAAGGTTTGTTTTGAAATTCTTTGGGTTTCATGGGTTCGGCTTCCGGTTCGGCGTTCGATTCGGTGTTCGGAGTAGATGGAATGCGTTCGGGATTTCGGCCGGGACTTTCATTTTGGGACACATCTCGCTACACCAGCTCAAGAGGTATATCCTCCTGGTTCGGATTGGCTTCCAGTAGGTGCTAACGACTTATTGTTAGCGTCGTATACGGAGGCTGGAATTTCCATTCTGGGATATCTCTCACTAAAGCAGCTCAACATCTGTACCTTCGTTCTTCTGGCAAGAGCCCGTCTCGTTCAAAATGTTTACCTAGATTTTCATATTCGGCGGGGCTAGGTTTTTTTCGCGGTTTCTTCTGGGCTGGCTTGCCATCGCTGTGTTCAAATTTGTCATCGCTGCTGTACGTTGTACGTACAGCAGGTCTACGAGGTCTACGAGAGATCTTGGTAAGCTGGAACTTGTTTCCATGCGGTCTGGTCCAATGGGTCGTCAGAACATAAGCTTTTCCGAACCGTTGATCCATGATGGCATGATCTCGTAGTCCTCAGCGATGGCGTTTCGTCTTGTTCGGTTTCTCCACGGCCGTCAATGTAAAATGAAGGGTTGTACCTAGTTTTGTCGTTCTTCAGATCGACTTTGATACTTGGTCCAGTTTGCTTCGTCATATTCAAGAGGTACGTTCGCACAGTTGCGGAAATGTTCCACGGCGCAGTGGAAATTGACGTTATGAGAAATGGGAACGGGTGGATACGATACCTGAGACTGCTGTGGGTGCTGCTGCTATTCCAGCTGCTGCTATTCCAGCTGCTGCTATTCTAGCTGCTGCTATTCTAGCTGCTGCTACTTCATGTACTTTGTAGTTTCAAGTTCTTGTCTCAGGGCTTCGGTCTTCCAAGTTTGTTCGTCGTTTTGACAACTTTTTTTTTTCGCGCTGATCATCTACATAAGCTCGTCAAACTTCCTGGTGTCAAGGGTTCTTCAATATCTTCATCTGGTAACATTGAGCTGGGAGAGGTGGAAGACCGTACTCGCCCTCAACTGTCAAGGTCACTGTCATCCTATCTTGGTCATATATTGTTATTGACTTGCAATCCCTGTATTGTTAAATTGGACTTCACTGTATTCAGCATTAGAGGCTGCAGAAGGTTGTAATCTTGGCAGATTAACCCCTATCCCGTACTGACCCTTAGTGTCCGCTTAACAAGGGAAGCAGGCGACTCAACAAATTGACCAAGGGAGACGTACCTAACAAGAGGCGCGGTAAGTTTTGAGTGATACGGGGATCTTGTTGACCTCTGACCCTGCGGTTTGGCATCAGTTCGATCGTCAGAACTCCAAAAGTTACTCCTCTTACCCGCTTCCCGTAAGGTGCGCGAGTAGGTGCTTGAGGCGATATACTTTGTCCCAGTGATGCCCTCCCCTACGGTAGTCGGAATACCGTCAAGGGCAAAGGTAGAAGTTGGGTGCCTCTTCAGTGAATACATGTGATCTACTTAGTACTCACGAATAATTCTCTTCACCCTTAGGCAGAAACTTTCCGCCCTTTTTCTTGTTTGGAAACGGTGGGTGGAGGTGGGAGTCGGCGGGAGATGGGCAAAACTCGTCACTCCGGACCGCGGAATTTTATCGACGCCTCAATAAGGCACCGGAGTTTGAACTTCCATGCCTCAACATAACATACCATGCCCACTTTCTTTGAAAAAGCTGCGATTCCGGAACAGAAAATCTAACTACGGTAAAAAGTTGCTTCTCAGCAGAATCCATGTACCGACACTGACCCTGATATGAGCCCAGTGATGATGAGAATAACGTATACTAAAATATGCGCTCGGACTACGAGATTTTACATAAGCTACCAACTTTTGTAAAACAAATTTACGTAGTAGTTAGTTGCAGTAGTTATTTTTTTTTACAAATTTTTTCTACTGATTCAATAACATTTACTAAATATAATTTTGTTTGGTTTATTCAAATTTTTATGTCCCTGCGACGCGCGTTCCTACTATCACATCTATCTCTGAATCAAAATTCATCTGTTTTCATTCGAATCCAAGTCTATTCTACAGCACTGAGAAAATATTCATAAATTAACCAGCTTCATCACTAACTACTTAAAATTTTGCAATGCTAATTCCTTTAGACCATAATAAAACAAATTACCCAGATGTGCAGTATTTATCGACTTTGTTTAAAATTTATTGCTAGATAAGTGATTCTGTCGTTATAAAATGAGAGTCGCGTGAACTTCATTCAGAAAACAAAAATATGCGAGTTTATTAAAAAAAATGAAAAAAAGAATATCCTTGTTCGTGCATTCTGATTTTACATGATTTTAATAAAAAAAGACACATGCAAATTTTAATACATACATCTGATTGATTAAATTGTCTGAATTTGTATTTTGTTTTTGTTTTTTTATGTGGAGCACTGGAAATTATTTGTGAATGGTTTGATTTTTGCAAACCGCACGAGGACCGTCACTAGCTTTATACTCCTCTTGAAGGCCCACAAAACGACACAAATTATCCATCAATTATCTCATTATTTTATTGTATCTGTTTTAAAAATAATTATCATGTGATTAAACGAAAGTGCTATTTGATCTTAAATCACCTTTACGGCAACGTTAAGTAAAAATTTCAATTACGGTTACCAAAAAATATTTAAAAATTCATGGTGTGTCTTTAAGTACCATCGAACAAAAATGTATTATGGTACCTGTTATTTCACTGCGAATTAAATCTCTTGCAATTTGTACTCTAAAATGTTAAGAAATACTTCATGTAAAAATCGTGTACTTTATGTAAATCATGTATTTGACGTTGTATGCAATGCATACTATGCATGTATTTGAAAAATGTTCTCGTAAAGTTATATTTTCGGTTCATACTTCACGTTTGAAACTCTATATATTTTTTCAAATTGTGTTTGAAATCAAATTAAATAGGGATAGACAGGTTTTAATTTTATTTAACCTCAAGCGTCAGATATACGTTAGGCATCTTTCTTCACGTTTAAAATTGACATTAATTTTTGCGAAAATAAAACCAGAAAGTCGAGTTTTATGATGTAATTCTTAAATTTAGCTCATTTTCTACCAATATATTGTGATTTCGAATTAAGGAAACATATGTCAATGCACGACAGCTCTGCTGAGGAATTAACCAGAAAACAAAATTTTTACCCTTCACAATCCCCTTATTTGGCATATATATGACATATAGTTGACACAACACCTGTTTTCTAATTACTCAAAAATAGCGTTACATTATCTAAACGCACTTACTGAACTATGTGCACTAAACCGGTAAATTAATGTTCATCAGGCTAGGCATAATCGTAAAATTTAGTTTTAAACCGAATTTTAATAAAACCTGTCTCGTTGAACCCTTGTATCCGCGTACCTAGGCTACTCAAACCTCCATCTAATCTTGGTCGTTGACATCTGTATAACTTGGTTATCGCTTATGCAAATAAAGATTAATTTGCACACTTTGCCAAAATGTCAACTACAGTCGTCATTCTATGCATCCCAATATTTGACACCCGATATCTCTTGTTGACACCTCAAAACAGCTGGTGAAAGCATATTTTTACGTCCAAATTGTTAAGATTTTGAAAATAAAAAAATTAAATTGAAGAAAGCTGGTATCAACAAAACGATTTCAACCGCAAGCTACCTTGAAGATGCCAATTGTAATAAGAATAATTTCTTGAATTCTGATTGACGCATTTCCACATCATCATAATCACGAAATTTCTGCTAATTTTAGTCAGAATTTATAGAATATCAGAAGAAATGGTTTGTAACAAACTTTATAAAAATCTCTATTTAAACATTACCGAATATTAATAGTACGACGACATGGTGACATTGTATGTAATTATATAAGGTTTTCCAAATAAACAAAATGCACAATGACATTAGTCGTGGATTTCGTTCTCAAAATTGCACCATTAAAAATTCCTTTTACACAAAGGTAAAACAGTATGAAACACAGGTTTGATATTTTTTAACTAAATTCATTGTTACTAAACTTCATTATTTAATTTTAAGCCACCACCCATATTCAAACCATTTTGCGCCACAATTTTAGTATCAGTAGTTTAAATTTGACAAAGCATTCATATAAATTTTAGCGCATACTGTGTTACGGTAAAATGTCCTATATTATGCACAAATATAATGTATGTCACCAACATTTGAAGATAATCTGCAAAATAATGTTTGCTTTTAATGACGATGATGATAAAGTAAACAAGATGTGCGAGCCTTGGAACAATCCTCTGAATTTTTCTTCATCCTCTGAAAAGTAGGTTTCACAATTAACCAATGTTTTGTAAATCAAGTAAATCAGTTCCAATATAATCAACTGGAAATTTCAAAAAGTCTTTGCAAACGAATCAAATTTACACCAAATTACCAATGATTAGAGGTTTTACTCAAGTAATTTTAAAATATTCTAACAAAAATATTCGTTAAAATTGAATATTAATATAGTAGTTCATATTTCCGAATCAATTAATTAGATCAAAATATTTTAGTAGTTGTATCAATTCAAGACAAAATAATTACCTTCTCAGTTGATGCACCTAAAGAATCGCTGTGTGAATCAAGCACACATTTTCGAGTAGTTTGCACCGAGGGTTATTTTGCTTTTGCTAAAGCTGTTGAAATCTAAATAAGCAAAAAAAATATTTTTTATTTACGCACCATTTATCAATTTTTTAATACATAATTTGTAGTAATCCTACAAATGAGAATAGGCATGGTTGGTAAAAAGAACAATTATTTTTGAAGTACAAAATGTTTTTGGAATAGAATTCTGAAGATTTCGTTTTGGTAGAATTATTAAGCTGGAAATTACCGGAAACAACTAGCCTCATAAACGTAGCATTAGGTTGGTTCATTCCATGCGACATTAAAAATGTGTTGATTGCAAAATTCAGAGGCTTAAAAATACCTGAAAACTAAAAAAGAGTTAATACGCAACCAATAGAAATAATGTTTAGTAAATTGTAATATAAAAAATAAGCGTCATTCACAAATTGATAACCACTTAAAATAATTACGTGCATATGTTATTATCATAGCTAATTACATATACAATTTTTTATTAACTTGTTTCTCCTTTAATTCAATGGGGAACATGAGCTAATATAAAACAGCATGTTGTTGAGTAGGGAAAAAGTCTCGGCAAAGAAAAGGTAAGGGTGCTGGTGTTACCAAGGCGCCTCTTATGCCAAAAGAGGATAAACTAAGACGCTATTGCTTTGCTATCCCACAATGAATAGAAAAACATACAAAATATTGTTTCACCAAAATCAAACTAAAAGTTTAAATTTATTAATTTATCTTACAAATTTCTATTCCAGTCTAGATAAAATTGCCGCTACACGATAGCACGACAAGCTTTCGTAAGTTTCTCGAATAAATTAATGACTAAGTTGCATTTGTTCACTGTATTATAGAATTTCTTCAGAACTCACTATTGTTGTTTATCATCTTCATGTCTAAGGAGTGAAATTATCTAACCCCTGGAGTCCAAATGCGGAGCCAAACTTCCTGTTCAGTAGGACTTAAAGAGAATGGGACCGTTGGCATGTAACAAGCAATTGACCACAAGTCTGTTGGTGAACAAAGTAAAATTATCAACTCCGATAACGGCTTCAATGCCAAGAAATTCTACAAGCCAAGAAATGTCGGACATTTTTTTTAAGTTCAATTTTATTTGTGAATGTTGCACAATGACAAACACAATGTTGCAATGTTGCACAATGTTAAACCTACACGCGCATGAACGATCATAGAGTACTTTTGGTTATTTATTTTAATAGAATAAATTTAAGGTGATGCCAGAATTTAGTTGTCCGACGTCATCTATTTGATAATTTATTCACGACAATATAACATTCAAAATATGAACGTTTTAGGTTATTTATTTCAGAGATTCAATGAGGGATTTTAAAATGCAACTTGGAAAGTACCAATGTACATCAAAGGTGCAGAAATTTACCGCTTACTTAACAATGTATTCAAACAAAAAGTGGAAAAAGGAGAAGTATAGCTTTGCAGATTTTTTATTTAATTAACAAAGGTTTGCATTTTCTACAATTAAAAAATAATTTATGTTGTTTGTTTATTTTCACTTGTTTCAACAGTTTTCCATTGTTATGCTATTAAAATTGTAAAGAGAAACAAATACAAAAATGAGGAACTATTATGATAATATTTTTTTATTATTAATATATATTATAAATTATGTATATAATCAAATCCAAAGTGCTCACACCAACAAAAATCTATTCTTTGGTAATATTCCGTAATGGAACGTTCACTCACGTAGCATCAGTAGGAAAATTGGACATTTATTCGAATTAGCGATGTTAAAAAATTAAAAATGAGTCATTTTGAGGTCAAGAATTATCCCCTTTTGTTTGACACGAACAGAGTTTGACTTTGAAAGGTTATTTAGGGGTCAAAAGGTCATTTTGGGTGTCAATTTAAGGCCAGCAGAGAAAAGTGTCTTATACAAATGTTGGTTGTTGCCATTCACAAACTTTTGCAAAGTACATTTTCATGTTGTTCTAGAACAATTTCCTTTACCTTGACCTTTAACACATTAAGAGTCACCTGGCGTAAACAAAAATAAGCTTTAACGGAGCTCAGGAAACTCAAACCCAAAAATAGATTTTCGTTGTGATGTGTAAATCCTGAGATAAAAAACAAAACATAGAGTTAAAAAGGCGTTTCCTGTTTTGAAAGAATAGAACAGTAGCATTCAGAATTTAGGATGCACAAAGCAGCTACTCCACATCAAAAAGTACACCATAGTAGCGCATCTAAAGTTTGTCAGTTTTAGAAGGTTTTCAAAGAAACAATTTTGGGAAAGAATATTGCACTTCTTTTAATGCTGAAATTTTTTTTATGATTAGTTGTGCGCAAAAAAAAACGTAAAAGTTGTTTCGCTTACATGTTTTCGTCAATATTGTCACGGGCACCTCATGTGCCACCGTGAACTCTCGGCGGGGTCGACTGTGCTATGGGTGATGAGCTCAACGGTAGAGTGGACACGACGACTTGCTTGGCAAATGACGCTGGACAACGACAAACGACGGAAGACAGTTGCAAATAACTTTATTTGCAATGATCTATGGCTAAGGGGTCAACAAAGGTCAGGGCGGGGCTACGCGTAAAGTCGACATGGCCATCGGCCAGAGGTCTGAACAAGACCAAAGACAAAACCCGGCTGACCAAGAACAAACTGACCGCCACTGCTATTTATAGCAGTGGTCACAGGGACAAGGTCGACACACTGAACTCTGATAACATGACAAACTGATAACCTGATAAGGGACTAAAACTACGCAGACACACGTCTGCAAATAAGTGTGACTAAAACTACATAACCTACAAAGTCGCGTCCACGGTGTCGACGAGGTCGTTGGCATCGTGGTCGTGACATTATTCTTCGTATAAGTTCTTAAAGGATGCATATAGCTCAGTTTAACTGAGTTTCAGTTTAACAGTTCAAAAAAGTTAAAAGGTAAAAAGACGTGTACACTCAAGTCTAGTAACGGTTTTGCTAGTCAAAGCAAAATTTTAAAATGCTAATTTTTAAATCAATAATCGCAATTAAAGAAATTGCAACTAGGTTTTAAGCCTATTAGGATTTCATAGTTGGCTTCAGAATACTTAAGAACCTCCAATTCCAATAAAACTCATTGTTAATTGATAATCATAATTAACTAATTGAGAATCTGTCTGTGGTTTAGAGGTCAAAGGGTCATCTCTGATTGCAGGGGATCTGAAAACCCATTTTTCATTTTATGAAAAAGTAGAATTTGACCTTGAAGAGTCACTCACAAACACACCGCGCGTCGTGATTCCTTCAGATTAAGCTGAAACTTGGTAAACGTGTTAAGCCAGTCATAAAACTGACCCCCAATTTTTATTTTTTTTCCATGGCCATAAATTTTGATTTTTTTTTAAACCATTTTGAGATGGTTCCAAAAACCTTATGGGATTTATTTGAAATTTTACGTGGTCCCCTATGTCTAAAATCTCAGAAAGTGAATCTTGAACTTTAATTGTATTCGAACAAATTCGTATAAGTACGTGGTCATAAATATGCATATACACGTCCGAATTTCCGTGTTCACGGTTCCCTTTTTAAGATTTTTGAGAGGGGGGACCAGGTATCTCGAATCGTCAACCACCGACCATCTCGTTGGTGATTGTTTTATATATAGTAATGATGTAATGTTACTTATGGAAAATAGTAGTTGATTTGGTCTAGAAGATTATGTTTTTTTAGTATTTAGCTAAATATTGTCTAAAATAAAAAATATTGTGGAAAATATTTGGCGACTTTTTAGTAGATATTTATAAAAATATTTCATGGGTTATTACAAAATATTTTTTGCAAGGGTGCTAATAATAGAAATTCAGAATATGTCGCAATATATAGCGTCACATTATGTTAATGCACACAATTCTAGCCAAACTAATCCGTCATAACACTTGTTAGTCCAATCTTAATTTGAAAGACACAAAGTTGAGAAGCAGAGGTGCCTCACTATTGGTTGCCACATTTAGTTTGCTTTTAATCATTTCTTTATTAATAATTATACCTCCTAAGGGCAAGCAAGAGACAAATCGTTGTGACAAAACTGCTTTAATTCCCTTATGAAATACAAAAGAGCGGAGACCGCCGACTTGTCCAAGTGGCTAGAACTTCCACAAGTAATATCTTTCTTTTTTTGTTAGTTATGCTTAACGTAAATAGTTTAGATGGTTCCAGTGACCATTGACACTCTCTGCTCAATGCATTGACCACCTAATTTTTGTGATTTTTTATGAGATTTCGCATGTGGAACATGAAGCTTCGAAAGGTTGTCTGAAATATCCACAGAATGGTGCGTTTTCGAAACTTTATTTTCACGTGTAAATCCTCGCAAAAATTCTCAAAAGAGTCTTTGAAAATTTTAAGACTTTGAATATAAGTTTCACTTGTAAATTTAGCAAGGAAGTCAAATAATATGACTATTTAACACCATGTTTGAATGGTGATTTATTTGTTATCCGCATCAATTACCTGGCATTTTACTCAATAACTACGATATGTACTTGTATAAATTATTTATTATTAAAGTTACTTAAAATTTAGGCTGTAGGCTATTGTAATACATTTAAGTTGGTCAAAAGTTTGTAATCGTGACAGTTCCACTCGAAGCATGACGAACACTCTGGTTGTAAATATAGTTATGTCCATCCATGAGCGACTCTAAAACATCAATGTGTTTGACCAAATTTGTATCGTTTGAAAACTCGGTCAAGATGGTATCGCGCAGTAGTACAAAATCTTTGAGCTCATTACTCAGAAACACACAAACTTCACGCGCAGCCTGATCCAGTGGTATCCCCTTCTCAAATGCTTTAAATACCACAAAATTATCCTTCTCTCCGTTTTCCACCTCCTTTCTTAAACCAATCAAATCGTTCACAAAAGCTCCCACTGAGTTACTTATGTCTAAAATACGGCGAAGTAGTGGGCTCTTCAGTATCTGCTTCGGTAGGCGGCCTCTGCATAACAAATACGTCACTTCTGCAATACCATCAAAGAAGGCAATAATACGGCGCCAATTCACAAAGGTCTCTTCCGAATAACTACGGTCAATTTCTTTGACAGTGTACCACTTCATCGCTTGAAAAAAGCGTCGTGTAAAAAATATAAGCGGCCCAGAACGCTCATAGAACTCGTTGTCGTGAGCACTCCAAGTGTCGCAAATGCTAAGAAGAGCATTGAAAATTTGTTGAAATTTAGGACACCCTGGCACTGGCTTAAAGGTTCTTGTTTCACCGCGCAAGAGGCTCAAGTATTGATTTGTTGCAAATTCGATTGTTTTAGGTGGCGTATTTTGAGAAAACCCTGACTCCAAGACGTCATCGGTATACCAAAACCAGAAGAATGTTTTCGCGGCAAGTTCCATTTCCGGAGAATCAAGTCGGTGAAATGGATTGGTGTAGGCGGCAAACATAGTAATGACGTCGATCAAATTGTTCCAATATTGAGGATCATTGCTTCGATCAAAAAATACATCTATCCAGGCAGCTAACTTTACTGCTAAGGGCTCTAGATCAGTAGACGTTAGTTGATCTCGTGCTTTTCTAGGCTTGATTCGCGGAAATTCATCTCGTATTTGAAGAGACCCACAAACTGGGTCCATAATATTGCCCAAATCAAATTTCACTTTGCCTTCTACTCCCGCAAAGGTTTCTTGCTTTGGTTGAGTAAAATCTATAACAAACATATTACCTCATAAATATTTGCACATGTTCAAATAAATAAAAAGAAATGTAATATCTTATGGTTATGGTTATGTTTCTTATGGTTAATATCACAAATCAAACATATTTAAAAATGCGTGCTATTTGTTTACATTTTTTAAAACGCCATTTTTATCAATTTGGTGTTGATAAACACAGAAATGAATAAAAATATAATTCTTTATAACATGTTTGAAAATGGACAAATTTTGTGGTTTTAACAACTTTTACAAAGTTTTGATTTAAGAAAAAAATGGTTCGGTTACGATTTAAGTCAAGTTTAACGTAATTGCATAGCACTCACCGTAACTTGGTTTTCTGTAAGCTCCGGCACAGTCGACGTAAAGTAAAAATTGTGTTGCAATCATTCCAAAATCCACAGAGAAATGTTGAACCGACGTAAAACGTATAACTGACAATAGCAACTTTTTCACTAATAATGCTTGCCAGAATTGCAGTCAATATATGTCTATTTATCTGCAGTTAAAAACTCCGTCATCGATAAGTGTCTTCGAAATTTCATATTTCATTTTACAATTCAAATAAGCACTGCTGATGCGGCATCAACAAACAGGCTGATTTCATTTGTATTCTAGTTTGTGACGGCAGAATATATTCAAGTGCTTTTGCGAAATTGAAGCTCAAACATATCAAGAAATTCAATTCGCAATATATTAATATTGCTTTATTTTTTATATCTTTCGAATTGACTTAAACTATTAAGAAATTGGTATGGAGAAATTAAACGTTTGAGCAAGGCTCAAAATCAACTTTGAAAGCGTTTAGGCATGTGGTTATGTTGAAGCTCGTTAGAAAAGCCCATAACGAACTATTACTAAACATTCCTTTTCGACGACATAAGATCACCTAACTACCTCATTCCTGTAGAAGTCGATTGTGTGACCAAATCACAAAGAAGCAAAAAATACACAAATTCAAAAACAAGCAATGGCTAAAAGGAAACACATTGACAATGACATTTTTCACTTATTGAGAACTAGCAAAACAAACCCATCTTAAGACCGAGCCTAATTTGGAATTTCACGTCGTCTCTTATTTTTATTTTGGGAAAATTTAAGCTTTCCCGATTTCTTTTTTCTTAAAATGCCCATCTACGGGAGTTAGCCGGGCGATTTTGTAAGGGTAGGTGTGCTGTAGTAAAAATCAACTTTTTTTAATTTTTAATTCACGCGCGTAAACTCGTCTTGCTACGGACGCTCAACTGCTGATTGGCTAATCAAAAACTACGGCTATAAAATACGACAATTAATAAGTAATTCAATCTGAGATGGCTCAAGATAACACATGCCAACAGTGGTGTACCACACAATCAACGCAAGCATGGTCCGTGTGCTAGTTGAAATTATGTTGTTGTTTTTTCAGTACAGAAATACCTAAAAAGTGAAAACTTTTAAGAGTTATGCTACTTTAGTCTTAAGTCTGTAGTCTTTTCGATAGTCTTTAGAAACATTGGAGATCCGTCTATACGGCATTGAACTTTGACTTTGCAAGCCGAGTTACAGGTAACTATTTTTGCTTCGACAAACTTTCCACTTTTGGACATTGAACACTGAAAATTTTTATTTTGTCATTTTCCTGCTGGCATACGTCATTTGTGTCATGACGCGCAGATAGAAATGAAAACTTGAAATTATTAATTACTTCGTCACAATTTTTATCATTGCGGGAGATCCCACTGTTCAATATTTCACAATTTGTAACGCCCTTGTCATAAGCAGTAAGTATTACAGTGGGTGCAATTCCCAGTACCATTGATGGTTAGGTTTGACATTGAGGAGAATTTCTTGCAAAGTTTGATTTCAAAATTTTGAAATCGTTCGTTTTAAAATAAATTTCTTAAAAAATACGGGAAATGTAGATCATAATGTACAAATTTTCAAGCTTCCGAAGAAACCACTGCCATGGCAATGGAAACCCTGCCTAAACATTATAACAATTTACAAACTTTGAATTTAGCGTTTTGGAAAAAGACTAGTTTGCGAGATTCAAAATTTAAAAAACTGTTTTAGCGTCTGTTGCGTTTTTTATATTTAGAAAATTATTATATTATATAATGTTTTTATAATATATAGATTATTATATAATTATTATTACAATTTTTTATACATGTTATGTTTTTATGTGCAAATATAGTGGTACTCATACAATTTTGCGTTAAAGACAAATAATACGAAAAATGTTCCTATTGCAAAATCCATGTTGCTTGAGGTGCAAATAAACAATTCGTGTTTCAAATGCGGATAAGGCATGGTGTGATATTTGTGTGATTTTTGTGTTGAAAGGCTCTGTTAAACTACAAGGAGAAAGTACAGGGCATAATGAGTATGGACTAAGGCATTTAAAACTGAGCATAAAAATGCTTTCATGATTCATAACTTGTTTGCACACAACATGTTCCAACTTTTTCCCTTGTACCATCTCCTCTCACATGTGTAGCACATTTCCACGGAATCTTTCTTCGTCCCATGCTCAACATATGCTAAACGTAATAATTTCCACGGAACCTTTCTTCTTCCCATGCTCAACATATGCTAAATGTAATATTTTGAAGACAAAAGTTCAATATATTAAGCATCCTATCACACCTTGAAAACATATTGGAACATATTTGTGGAAATTGTTAAAATTCTACACATATGCTCTACAGTGTTTTTGACAAAAAAGAATATATAACTGTTGAATTAGCCAATTTCTATATAAATAATCTACATATAATGCCCGTAGGGATTCTCTGGTTCAGAATGGGCTTGTCTGGATTATTAATATAAAATAGTATATATTATTATATATAACATATTAATATTATTAATACAATTCAAATTTAATGAAAAAAAAATTGACACGCAATGTTTAACTAATCAAATAAAAGGCAGTTCAAGTGAAATAAAAATCATGCGAATACGCAACATACTGCATACTACTACAGTTACGCATGCTATTACTCCGTTTACTTTTCACATCCAAAAACCAAACATCAAATATCCTAACGTCAATTTCTATCGAATTAGTTAAAACTAAAACAAAAATGATTTGTAGGTAATTAGCAAAAAAAAATATGTATTAGTTTTGTGTGTCAAACAACAAACAAAACAAAAAATAATTTGTGTTTACATTCTTAGAACCTATATTTCGCGTTTAGCAACTTCTAGTTTCGTATTAGTTAAATTTAAAGTTCTAAAAATTCTCACAGGCTTTGAAAATTTGCAATTTTTATATCTAAGCAGACGCAAACACAAAACGTAACTAACAAGACTTTGCAAAAACACTCACAGGAAATGCTACCTCAGTTGCAAAATTCATGTTGCGAACATGAAGAACTCATGTTTGAAGAGTAGATTCCGGCAGGGTGTAATATTTGTGTGAGTTTTGTGTTGAAAGGCTCTGTTACACTGCAAGGAGAAAATACAGGGCGATGTGAGTAGCGTGCTACATCTCAAGCATGAAGAAAGAGGCGGGAGAAATATGTAGAAAACATGCATGTACGAAATATGTTGAACCTTTTCCCCTCGTATCATCTCCTCTCACAGTTGTGCAGCACGTCTCTACGGAGCGGAGCCTTTCTTCATCCCATGCTCAACATATGCACTACTAAAAAGCATTCTGGCAAAATAAATGTCTACTAGTTTCGTTTCGAATTTAACATGCTATCACACTTTGACAACATATTAAAACTAAATTTGATAAATGTAACATAATGTACTACATTCTACTCATCAAAATGTTTAAATATCAAACTCAACATATGCTCTACATCGTCGAATTGCCGTTTACTTCTACAATCTCTGCTTTCGATGACTTAATTGACTCCCTGTCTACAACCTACCTTGACTACGACACGTACAAAAAGTACCATGTTTTTATATCTAATGTTGTGAGCAACCGGGCGCGCCGTTTATCAAACAAACGAATTGATTGATATGCTCTACATGCTGTCCTCTAACTAAGTAAAATGTAGATTCAAAATTCTTAACCATTTACAAAACGTCTAAAAGTAAAATAGCTGAAATTTAGCATTCCACTAATGAAAACAAAGATCAAGAAGTAAAATGAGTGAAAATTAACATACTCTACTTTCTACTTTGGGAAAAACTTGTCTAATAGTAAAATTTTAGCAATGTTCAACATGCTCTACAATTTTTTTTTTTAAAGCCTAAATGTAAAATTGATAGAACTAACATGTAACAGTAAACACTTTTTTCTACTGTACATACTCCAGCGTTACGCTATCTTCAAAGTAAACGAGTACAAGCTCAACTGTATAAAACTTAGAGAATCACCAGCAAGTTGTGTTGAGTTTATTAAGCTTTTTGTACTTTTTCTTTTTAAACTAGATATAACACCGCTTACGGTAAATGAAAGTGGAGCGTTTGTTTTGAATTCAGAAAACAGGCAATTTGTTTGGGTTACGGGAATATTCATTACATTTTAACGGATTTTTGGACTACTCATTGTATTATATCAGTATTTTTTGACATCGAGAAAGTGGATCTCGTTGACTACATCATTAGAATATTCTACACTGTTTCTTATTTAATGTCGGTTGCAATTCATGGCGAAATTTTCTCAAAGCATGCCGAATGTGTAAACGCATTAAACCAAATAGTTACACAGCACAAAATACTTTCCACGACATTTCCAATTGATACATTACAAACCGAACGGTAACCATTGTCCGATATATTTGCAGCATCACTAAATTTTAGCTCGAAGTTTTTTGCACATTGTTTTACAAAATTGTTGACTTATCCTTGTTGTTGCTCACACTAAATACTATTATTTCAGAATTATAATCAATAATTTTAGAATTATATGGTAAGAAGCTGAACAAAATTTGGAAAGCTATACAAATTGTGGCAATTGTTACGACAACCACTTCCGTTTTCAATACAATGACTTATTTTGGAGTTTTAGTTTCTCTTCCGCCAAAAATCTATAACTTATACTACTGCATTCCTGTGTGCTATCAAAATGCTGTGCTTTTAAAACTTTTGATTTCAACATAATTAGAATAAGTAAAATTACGAATAAATAATTTAAAATATATCTAGTTGAAAGTCTCAACTTTTATTCCTTATTTTTTAAATTATTAACTAATTACTCGTAAACTTATTGGTTGGCTCAGTCTTTATGAACTTAAATTACTGAACTGTTTGATTGCAAAATAGCAGTTGATTCATATCTTAATATGCGCGTAAAGCTTTCGCGAAGAAATTAACAAACAAAATAAAAATAAGAGTAACTACGGACAAACAACTCTTCAACTAATGAAATTTAAATAGGAAAAAAGTAGGTCAATGGGAGAGCAATTATA
>JAQFYP010000777.1:0-19534 GCA_034694865.1 Bilobella braunerae | reverse complement strand
TTTTAATTTTACTTATTGTATTTCATGTTTGCCCTGCTCCATAGGCTTCTTGCCTGCAGGGAGTGGAAAATATAAATAAAAATAAAATAAATAAAAAATAACCCCTTGACACGGAAATGACCACTTGACCTCTAAGAGACTATTCAAGGTCAAACTCTACTTTTGCATGAAACAAAAAGTTACGATGGTTTAAATGGCCCCTGAGCCTCCCTCGACCCAGAAATAACCGCTTGACCTCTAAGTTCCTTTTCAAGGTCAAACTCTACTTTTGCATGAAACAAAAAGTTACGATGATTTAAATGACCCCAGAGACCCATTTTCAATTTTGTTAATTGTAATTTTGTTATTCAAAAATTAGCATTTTAAAATTTTGCTTTGACTAGCAAAACCGTTACTAGACATGAGTGTACAAGCCTTCAAGTTTTTAAGCTTAAGTTTTATGTGAAACTGAGTTATGCATCCTGAAAGGACTTAGTAGACTCCCGTCCTAGGACGGGTTTCGTTGCTAGTATTTAAATAATTTGCAGTTACAAAACATTTAAGACATTTTGCCAAATGACAGCAGACCAATTACATGCGCAGACTGCAATGAAATTAGGCTGTGAAATTGGAGTTCTCTTGTGGAGAAATCAATGAGAGAAGTGAAAATCCAAAGTTCGAACTTTTTTTACCAAGACAAAAACTCGAATTTCCACTCTTTCTCTAATCTAATTTGGATATAGTACACGCATGTGCACAATTGGGCAGCTGCCGTTGGACAGAAAGCCGTGTGTTGTATCTACAACATATTGTCACGACCACGATGCCAACGACCTCGTCGACACCGAGATCGCGACAGAAGGTTATGTAGTTATTACTCACACATTATTTGCAGACGTGTGTCTGCGTAGTTTAGTTCTTATCAGTTTTGGCATGTTTGTCATGTTGAGTTCATTGGTCAGTCGACCTTGTCCTTGTGGACACCACTATAAGTAGTAGTGCCGTGTCGATTTTCTTGGTCAGCCGAGTTTTGTCTTTCGTCTGGTTCAGACCTATGGCCATGTCGACTTACACGTTGCCCCGCCCTGACCTTTGTTGACTCCTAGTATTACGTTATTGCAAATAAAGTTATTTGCAACTGTTTTTCGTCGGATGTCGTTGTCCAGCGTTTATTGCCAAGCAAGTTGTCGCGTCGACTCTGCCATTGAGCGCATCACCCACAGCACAGTCGACCCCGCCGAGAGTTCACGGTGGCACAGGTGGTGCCCATGACAATATGTTAAGAAGGCAACCATCCGCGAGGTCTCTTTAGGTAACCTGTAAGTGTTAAAAATTTCTAGCCTAAAACACCCATTCTCAGGCTAGATAGTCGGGAGATACTAGGGTTTGCATTGCCGGTAATTGTTATCGGAAATTACCGATAATAACCGAGAATTCTCATTACCGTTGGGAAAATTGGGACTTACTGGCATTAACAAAAAATTGACACCATTTTCCCTGAACAAACTGAACAAATTACGAACGAGTAGTAATAGTAGTAGTAGTAACTCGATTCTTTCAATTCAAATCGGGTTCTTACGTACGCTGAAGGTAACTATGAACTTTAATTGTATCCAAATCTAATCCTAATTAGTTAATTTTATGATTAACAGTTAATATTAATTTAGTTTTGAAAATGGAGTTTTACATGAAGTCGGGGGATCTTAAATAAGCTGAAGCTAACTATGATACAATGGCACAATCGATTCCCAATTAATTATTTGTAGTTAATTAAAATTAAAAATTAACAACATTTCACTCAATTTGTTGTTTCTGTTTTAAATTGTCTATGTTCTAAAATTCCTCCTAATTAGCCAAATCCCAAAACTCTAATTCTAAATTTCAAAAATTTTTAAACCTATTTCTAAGATTTATGTCTATAAGCTCAAGTCTAAAGCGTAAAATCTTTAAGGCTATCTTAAGTGTCCCTTACACAGCATTGTTTTTAGTAAAAGCTCCCTATTCCTTTTCTGAATTTTGTGTTAAAATTCATTTGCTCTTGACAAAATAAAAGCAGTCACTAACGAAGGCAATTAGGCAGTCCGTTAAGTCCGCACAGTGACTCCAGCAATTTCAGCAATTGTCTCCAGTGTCTCCAGTTAGTCGACACCTTAATTACTTTGCTAGTCCAGGATCACGTCTCCTTTGGTCCAGCTCTCTTCATAGAGTCAGGTCATTCGAGGTCAAAGGGTCAACACCGCTCCTTGGGATTCCAGCAGTGTAAGCAGTAGTATGCAAGACGGTGGTATGGGAACAAGGTTTGGACAGAACCTAGGATTTTTTGAAAACGGTACAATAGCTCCAATTCCTTTTTTATGTTTCACAAATAGCCAATTAACATTTTGAACTTTTTCACTAAATTCTAATTTTGACGGCAAACAACCTCTCTACTCTCTACTCCTCATTCAAATGCACCTCTCAAATTTTAAAATTTTAATTGCCGATTAGTCCGAACAGTTTTAAATTTCTTATGTGAACTTCACTTTTGTTGCCTTATTTTTTCTCATCTCTTTCACTTCACATTTGCTCTCTTAAGGAGTGAAAATGAGGAAAAGAGATGAAGGAGGAAGCATAAGAGAAACTTCCAGGACAAATTAGAATATATTCGGACAAATTGGCCATGAGAATTTTGAAATTTGAGAAGTGCGAAAGGACACTATTTATAAAAATTAACTTTTCGCATTTATAATTTACTTTCAAATTTTGGAACTCCAAATCCGCAAACACGACGTGACATGTCCTAGTTAGTTTTCGCCGCCTGTCTTTC
The DNA here is from genome assembly GCA_034694865.1 of Bilobella braunerae. NCBI lineage: Eukaryota > Metazoa > Arthropoda > Collembola > Poduromorpha > Neanuridae > Bilobella > Bilobella braunerae. The sequence goes on along the minus strand of JAQFYP010000777.1, from coordinate 16,749 downwards.
CGTCGGGGTACCGTGAATTTCAAGAACTACCTTAAATATCTACTACTACACTACTATATCTCAAATTTGTTTTCAATATGAGTACTTTGAGGTCCCGCCCAGTTCAATTTTATTTTTGTTTGCCCCAAATCACTCGCTTGGGGGTCAAAGGTCAAAATCAAATCAAATGTGATCGTTTCGCTGACCCACTTTACTCCCGAAAAGACCCAAAATAACTTTTCAAGCTCAAACAGTATTTTTTGCAAGGATTAAAAGGTTGAATTAGTGCCGATTACCCTCTTTGTCAACACTAGGTTTATGATTAACTTGAAGATTTTGTAAAGTGCCTATGACAGATTTTGCATATAAAGTGCAATAAATTATATTTAATACTACTTTACATTTTTTAAATTTATAATTTATATCATAATTCATATACAGCGTATTTAGAGAAGGCCGGATAAATTAATTATTTAAATTCGCGATTGAAGTCGTTGTTAGTGCCGATATTCATTGGTGCATCGTTAGAACTTGACGCAATCGAAAAAAAAACACATGAACAATATTAGAAACACTTTATTTAAGTACTAAATTAAGAAGACGTTAATTTAACTTAATTATCGTAAGTTATCAAAACTAAATTCTACGCTAGGCATCCTCAGAATCTTTCACAACTTACAATTTTTCATACAGATTTTGGTTAATGTAATCGAAATAGTTTAGCATGGTATCCACCAGTTCAAAAGTAAGTGCCATTGTGTTTTAGCCCATTGAATCCACCTACTTTGTCCTTTGACAGAGGCAAATGTATCCCGATACTTTAATACTTTATGTTTAGATTGTAGGTTAAGCAATTTATGGTTAGGTTCGAGAAAGAACTGTTTAAGATTCAACCTCAACCTAAACCCTTGTTCAAAAGTTATAAAACGGCCAACATTCAAAACCTAATAACTGGAGCGATATAAAAATGCAGTTTTGGATCGCTAAAACGCCATATAAATCACCATTTTTTAATCCGTCAATGCTTGCTCTTTGCGTATCAACTTCAGAAACCTTTTTAGAATCCTACCTTTTAAAATTTAACACTAAAAACCGAAAAAATCTACATTTATATTAAAATTTAAGCAATTTTTATAACTTGAATGCTTTAAGCCTAACGTTAACTCATTTTAAACCTAAACAATCAAAAGCCTAAGTTTAGTCATATCTATTATGTTTGAGTTGCAAAACTTCTGTTTGCACTTATTTGCTGACGGATACTTTATATCTGACGTTGGATGCATTTGCTTCCTTCGAGAGATAGAATGAGCGAAAACACAATAGAGCTTACTTTTAAAAGGTGGATACAATGGTACACCGTTTCGTTTACATCAACACAGCCACAGCCTTCTTCAACTCCCTCAGTGTTACACCTCAGAAAGAAGGTGTAAATTTTATTAATTAAAAATAAGATATTAGATGGATAAATTAGCAAGGTAGGCAATTTAAAAAGGTTAAGGTTAGTTTAAACGCAAAAACCATAAATCATCTAAAAGATTGACAAATTTATTAGGCAAAGAGAGAGCGTTTATGAGTTCAAAAGGTTGCTCGTTGCCAATAAAATAAGTTTGCATTAAGCACATGTCTGCTCCAGGAAAGACCTTTCTGACCTTGCTCGAGCAAACCATGGTTTCAGATTGTATTCAAATATTAAGGGATAGATTTATTGAATAGCATTCCATGGTTTTTAGATTGGGATAGGTTATAAATGCTTTGAGGACACTGTCCTCGGAGAGCCTTTTTCTTTAGTCTAATTTCTTCCTCTTAACCCAGCGCTAGTTCTAAAGTACTCTTAATTTAAAATGGAAATAAAGTAAATTAAACAAGCCGATTGGGAAAAATACGAAGTCCCTTTCTCTAACTCTCTAACTGCATCTTCTTGAAAACCTCGGCTCCGTGAATCGACGCAAGAAGGGTGCTTCCCGTAGGAGGATACTTGAAAGGACCGCATCCTGGCCACGGAGCAGTAAGAAAGTTTAGTTAAAATCATATTTTTTTTTACATGTATTTGAGTTTAAAAGCATTATTCCCTGAATCTGTCCTAGCCGCGGAGGTTGAACTCGTTCCGCCTGATAGCAGGGTAATTAAAAGGACTCCCTTTAGGCCAAGGGGCACCGTACGGCTGGCCTTGACCGTTGCGGTGTTTAACGGCTTGGACTCTCTGCTTTTAAGGGCTGGAGAGAACGCTGTACCTTGCGCCCTGCCAAAAAGGCTGGACTTTCTCCGCCTTTGTTTTGCTTTGCTAACCTTACTTTCTCTGCCTAACGGCTGGAGCTTCGGCTCCGCTTCGGCTGGAGCTTCGGCTGAAAAAAGTTAAGACATCTCCTTTTTCCAAGGCCCCCCGCTTTTCTTTGAAGATATGGTATCATAACATAATTTTCGAGTTTTAAAGACCTAAGGAAAGGTCAAGTGCCTACGAACTTTGCGCAACACTACGCGAAGGTAGGTGGCCCCTTAAGGGCTCGGCCAGTGACCTTCGTGGGTGTAACATCAACTATTAACAAAGTCTATCTTTTAGTTTCAGGTCGGCTATAACGCCTCCTGAACAAGTAACCAAGCCTTTTCATTGATCTAATTTCTTTCTAATTTCTCCACAATTTTCAAATTCAACGTATATTGAAACTATTTGAAATTTTTAAAAATTTCAGAAAGTGACGGCACTGCTGCGGTCGGCGTTAAAACGAGCAAACTTGGTTGTCACTAAAAGAGAAATTAACAAATAATTTATCCGGCGTTCAGTATATAATAATACAGTTTATATAATTCCTACTTATGCCAATTGAGTGTTCCGTTTATTATTTGTTTAAGGTAGCAGAAATGGAGGAGACTAGTATTTTGTTTGACTTTACTACCGAGAGAGTCAAAATCACATAAGCTGCTATCTATGGATTAGAAGAATATGCAATACTATAGAACTTACCACTATTTTTTTTGAAAATGTTAGTAGATTCAATTTTGCAAATGAAAAGTTGTACAACTAAAAATCGTGTAGCCCGCTAAACACGCACGGTTTTAAGGGAAGAAATAATCAAGGGGTTGTTTGTAAATGTACATAATTTAAAAGTGAATGTGAAATTATTCAAAACGTTACAAGCACACAAGCTTGATGGTACAAGGTAAGACGTATATTTTTTATTCACAGGACTGTGTTACAGAAACGAGGCGATTACTCCATTGAAAAAAAAAATGAATGCAGTTAGTGGAGCTTTCTTATTGTTTAGGCCAAATGACAAGTCAAATACTTTTCCATCATCCCTTTTTACAATAGTGCTTCTTGAACATTTTACTCCCTTAGCAAGCAAACTTAAGTGCTTTGCCATTACCACGTGCGCTACATCGTTTCCCGTAAGAGAGTTCCTAATAAAATAGCTGTCGTTAATTAGCTTTGTACATTTTAAGTTAAATATTGTTCAAAGAAATATGTTACAACAAAACTTGCATACAATGCTGATTTAAACGTAGTAATCAGCTGTTTTAAATTTTATTGATGAGTTATGATGTTATGTAATCTTCCTTAAAATAATATGGAATTATATTTAATTTAAACAGCGATGTGCATTATGTTGTTATCGTTATATCGTCTTATTGTTTAATAATAAAGCTAATTTTAATATTAAATATACTTAAAAAGAACTAGTGTTTTGAACTTGTTTTATCTTACGATTCAGAAATCATGGAAGTTGTCGGAATAACATCAATAGGAATAGAAGCACCTTCATTCGAAAAGTTAAGACTGCGCACCACTTCTTCAACTTTTGCAGCTTCACCCTGCACAACAATAACAAATTCAAACTTCAGAATTTAAAAAAAAAATTTATTAGTACAATATATTTTTGTAAAACCCAATATGAATCAATGTGATATTATATACTTCCAGATTTACAGTAGTACTTAATAAACAACGGAGTATTTGACAGGTAAAACTTTTCTTTAAAAGTAATTGTAAAACATTATTCTGATAATAATGCACTAAAACGCAATATTTATAGTGTTTGAACAAGTTGGGAGGCTGGAAAGTATATTAAATGTATAAAATAATTTTATAAAATTTTCTTTACAATTTTTATTGCAGTTTATTCAAACAATAATTCCTTAATTTTTTTTCTTGCTCTTTGACATTTGCCTATGGCCTAGTCAACGTGCTTGCACTTGTGCTAAGTGACTGGGGGAGGGTGGTCTCGGCCTGTGAGTTGACTTGGAAGTTCTGAGGATTGAGGCTGAAGGCTTTCTGCTCAACAGAGAACGTGGGGTTGACCACCGAGGAGACTCTGCTTGGGCAGAGACTGATCCCTGTTTTTCGCATACCGGCTCAAGCACACCCTCCACGACCGCAACTGTCAAGGCTTCCACTCACCACTACCACATCACCACTTTTTTTGTGTTACCCACTTACCCAAGTTAGGACAAGGGTCCTAACCCCCCGAACTACGGGTTTTGGGCTCCAATACCCCATTCGGGCAAGGGAAGTGGGAAACCTTTCGAAAAAAAACCACTTCCATATTGGCGACACCGGGACTCGAACCCGTGTCCGTCCATTGGCTAGAGCTCATGGCTCTAACCACTTGGCCTACAAGAGTTGGGCACAATAATTCCTTTGCTTTGGCTGCTATATGGCGAAACTCTGCCTTCATCTTCAAATGTTTAAAGCGAGCTTAATTAATTTAGTAACAAAAACTTCCAAACTTACGAATCTGTCTCGCTCAAAAAGTATGCGGCAATGAATTCTCTTCTCATTGCTATATCTGACTTTGCCAATTTTTTTTTAATATTAATTTTTTTGGAGCCGTAGTAGACATACGGTCTAACCGCGTCTAAAAAATGTGCTTCGCGCATTCATTTTAGATACTCGAATTACCAATTTCTTCCATTGGCATCGTGTCAAACGTCTAAATGTTTTTCAAAATTTTGGTAACCAAGATCGAATTGATCATTCTTGCAAAAAAGGCTTTCTATTTGAGACCCCACTTAGAAATGAGTCCTTAAAATTTTAAAAATCCAAGTACCTTATTTACGGGGGACTTGAAGGACCCACAAAATTCTGGACATCCTTCTGGACATCTCCGGTGATTTTAAGACCCTGAAAACAAAAATCGACCGATAACTTTTTTAATTATCGGTCTTCAATTACCGTGACCTACTTATGACTCACCCTGTATATCTAAAAACTATACTAGTCTAAATTGTGAATCATTTGATTTAATTTTCTAACGCATGTCTTAGAATTCGGCATTCATTCTTACCAGCATGGAGTGGTATAGTAGCGTCGTTATAGTGTAGCAGTGTTAGGGTATGTGTATAAGTCATTACTTTCAGTTTAATCATAATTTCATTACAAAAAATAGTTGCACTCACGATGAAGGAGTTAGAAGAATGGAGAACTGAGGTTTCTAAATTGCAGCTATTGGTTTTGGGTCTGGCCCTGATTTGTTTGTTTTACTTTTTTAAGAACTTATTTCCAAGGAAATGCAGATTGACATATTTATTAAATCAGATACAATTAAGAATGTCACGATGTTTCGAAATGTAATGGTAACCATTTCTGATGATGAGTTTATGGAGACACGCAGAATTTACTTAATGTAATTCGAATGATAAAATTGGAGTTTAAATTGCCTTTATTTATTGCACTTCCGATTCTACCCCCATTTGCAATTTCTAAAGTTAGAATTGCGAGAAAGGCTCAAAAAATATTTTTGCATCCTTTTTTTTTTAACTTTTTCGAGTTTGCTGAACAGGGATCCAAATGACTCTACTCAAAAAACACAAAACAGTTTTTTTTTAAATTTTGTTTGTACATGAATTATATTTTGCCAATTTTCTTACTCTATCATCAACAATTTTAACTAATTTCTAACAAATTTGGGCTTGTAAAATGGAGATGCACATTTGTTAGTTGACATATTATGTTAACTGACTATACTAAATTTCAATTACTGACATACTATTAAAATTTTGAATTCTAATATTGGTCATAACATAATCATTTTTTCTTTGTTAGGTTGTACTTTAATTGGTTTAATTTGGCATTTAATAATACAAATTTTTTTTTTTAATTCTCTTACTGCAGATTTCACAAGTAATTCTTTAGTGCATTGGTGGTTGCTAGAACTAAACATGATCAAAAATTTAAAAAAAATTTAAAAAAAAAACGATTGGTAGTAATTATAATGCATATAATTGTTTATTATGGACAGGTAATACACAAGAATTACTAACTGATGCTGTAGTTTAACTAATTGTGAAAGCAATTGGTAATGGTGACCTTGTTGTGACAATGTTATAGATTAAATTTGCGTATATACATCTTTCAACCAAATGAGATTACGGCCCATGACGTAGATGAAATTATGTGCTAACGCATTCCGTGGTTTGTAATGTTTGACAAAGGACTGAACAAAAGATACAAAATGTGTTTAAAAAGTCCGCTGGCAAACTTAACTTACTTCCATGAACTTTGAAGGGAAAAATTTTGAGGGTTAAACTTCGAAGTAAAAAATGTCAAACAATTTGACCTAAATTAGTTTGAAATATTATGACTCATCAATAATTTAAAATACAAAAAAAAATCTAAAAAAAAAGCATCTGCTCAGCATATCAAATTCTAGCAAAAATGCTAACTATAGTTTTGTTTTTAAAAGTTAACTCGTTTGCAGAGGCCAAACCTAATAGTAATAGTAAACCAAATAACAAAATAAATAAAGTTTTACACTACCAACCGCGAGCGTAAAAACAATCACAATTGTTTTGGATAAGATACCACAATACAAGTTTTACAGCTGGAATAAATTTCAAGAACCTAAATTCGGTTTCTCATAAAGTAATTTCCCATAAAGTAAGCAATTTCAAATAATTGTTGTACAAATGCCCTTCTACTTGTGCTGATCGATTTGAGCATTGTTTTATAATAATTATATTTTTCAGTTTTAAATATTGGTGATAGAGTCAAACATGAACTTGTTGGTAAATATGCAGCCATTGGGATTTGCCTTCGACCAATATGATCCATGACTTATTTTAACAGAAGAGTTATTTTTTAATTTATCAAGTAGATAATGTTGCCACTAAATCAATTAGTATATACCGCTCTCAAGAATGCAAAGACCACGGAAACGAGCAGACCCTACGATAATGATATTGACCCTTTTGTCTAAATAATACATACATGATCGAAATTGAATAACCTAAAATATGACACAGGTTTTGTGTGAGGAAAATAATTGTGTGCTAATAAATTTTAAAATTGAATAGAAAGTGTCGTATGTGAAGTAGCAGTTTTATTGGTCAGATTAAGGAAGTCAGTGATGTCATTATCACAGGAGCATTATGTTGAGAGAAAGGCAAATCATGCTTCGGTGCATTCTTCGTACAATTCTTTTTTTTTGGGAATATAATTAGCAAGTAAACCATAAGATCCATGTTAAAGCCACAAGCAGAATTGCATTCAAAAATGTGCCAGACGTATACATAAAACGCCTTTTTCTGAGTATTTTACGATCAGTACAATGCGAGTAAGTGTCATAATCACTTAAAAGTTTCAGCCTGCGTTTTGAGCAAGCATTAACACAAGCATACATTGGGCTTCATGCTACGGAGTCAGGTAACTAATGCGAACTAATGTTATAAGGTGATTTTTTGACAAAGTTTCTGGGAAGAGCTCCGCCAGGGACCAAAGCTCGATGTAAACTTAGGGGATAATAAAACTGGGAATCAAGTGGGTTTGTAAATGTGAAATTGTGCCACCACCCAACTTTGTGGTTGTGCTTCAAGTACACAAGCATAAATCCGCACTATAGTTCCAACGGAATCAATATAGATTACTTTTATTTTAGAAAATAAAATTAGATATTGCGATCCTCAGTCACCCCCTCCGTGCCACTGTAGTAACTTGTGCTACTAAAATGGTAAACGGGGGTCCTAGGGGGTTAATTTAAATAATCTATCACCCCCACCCTTAACCCCAGTAGTAACTAAGTAAGGGGGAGGAGGGGGGTTCTTGTGGTCAAAGCGTTTCTGTGTTAATTTAAATCAAACCCAAATAATAATGCGTAATAATCAAATAATGTCTTATTTGAATCTACTTAATATTTGACATTTTTTTTTATGCCCTTTACGTCTTTCTATTTGTTGAACTGTTTGTAAGTTAAAGCAGCAGAGTGTTTTCCTCTTTCTCACAATGCGCATCATGGAAGCTCAATTAATTTGCTTCTCAAATCAGCTTAAATCTGCGTTTGGCAATGATTTTTTTATAAACTATATACCGGATGGATCTTCCTTATTTGGGACCAGGTTTACTAATTTTATTTTACCTATAAATTTTCGTTCAAATTTCATGAGAAATGCTTACTGGTAAGTGTATGAAAGGTATATGATTTGAGTGAAGGACAAGTTTTGAGACTGTAAATCAGTCAAAAAAGATAAAAAAAAATTTCTTTAAATTTCTTGTATTAAAATACAGGGATTCATACATGCACAAATCCCATGGTACAAGTAGTACATGTAGCTGGAATTAAGTATAGAAACATGTATGAAACACAACATTTTGAAAATTTAAATTTCACATGTACTGAAATTTGAAATGTCAATTTTTTTTTGGAATTTTCCTTATTTTAAATTTCAGAGACCCGTACTACATCTAGACAAAGTGTACGAAATGAGGCACTGACAAAAAAAACTTTGCCGTAAAACAAATTATCCTAGCTGATTTCTGCAAAACAGTAGTGCAAAAGAGATATTTTATCCTTAAATTTCAATAATAACATAATTGTATCGAAAGTAAAGGATACAATTATACCAAACACTTATGAACTATATTGTTCGATAACTTAAGCTGTTACAATTCTTCTAGTGTAACACTACGTTTAATCACGTCAAAATCGCATTTTGCTTAAAAATGTACAACTGTTGATTTCTTCCAATTTAATACAAGTTATTCTGCACCAGAGCCCATACAATATTATTCATGCAACAAACTAATTGTCAATGGGAGTAAGTTGTATGTTCACATTCGTGAGCATACCAAGTGCTTGTACGAACAACATTAGAGAATTTGAATTATTCGATGCAAAATGTGATAGTAATATAGATTTTATAATGTTTAGCCGTGAGATGTGGGAGAGAGCATGGCGATAGTTGTGTGTCGATGAAATCTGGAATGGAACTGAGTTAATATACAGTTCACAGTCAAATGCACAAACTTGAGCCACCGCCACCCACCGAGTAGGGTGCCTATGTGTGCACAGAATATTTGCACAAAACAAAAACATCAGGCATTTATTAGAAAAGAACTTATACTTTGTAAATTAAGTTGTTAACATAATTAACACTTACTAATTAATAATTTTCTCAAAATTAACGCTTGTGTTCTCCTTAACTTGCATAATTGGTTTTCCAGATATAAGGCACGATTATTTCAATTCAAGTTTTTTGGAACTACTTTAAAATACAAACACAAATGTTTGCCCAAGCGTTTCTATCTGCAACGCCCACAATTTAAAAAGTGTAATATGCGTATAGTTTACATCATCTTTTAATGAAACTAAATTTACTAAAAATACATTTCGCACATTTTCAATATTCTCAATTGTAGCCATCAGCAACAACCCAAATTTAATTATTGTTTAAATTCATGTTTGACCAGTTCACAATTTGTTTTTTTTTCATTTCATAGTAGCCGCTTTTGTTATCATGTTTTTTTAAGACGTGCAACGGCAATCAGTTTAATACATGTTGCAATCTCTCCTTCACTACACGACGCTTCATGGTGTGGAGTGCTTGGAGAATTCATCACTGCAAGATGCTAGAGAAAGTACAACAACGCTATCTTCAGACGGCCCTAGGGATACCTATCTGCATACCAAGGTACTTTTTCCGACATTTGACTGACGCTTGAGTTGACATTTGATGACCTTTTTAGGTCAAGGGTTTTTTTTAAACGAGAACAAATACAGATTCGATTGGTTTTTTACCATAATTAAAAAAGTGTACTCTTCACCGGCTTCGTCCGCCAGTGTCTTGTTTACTGTAGTTTTATTTTTTACTTCAAGTCGCGCCAAAAACGTTTTGCCAAAAACGTTATTAGTTTGCTTAATTCCTAATAATGATAAATCTTCTTACATCTATACTGATAATAATATTCTGAACATATTTGCAGAAGGGCGGTTCCTAAACATATATCTACCCAATAAAATTGTAAACAAGTCCATTTTATATTTCAACTTGTAGGTATAGGCGGTGCTTGAAGATTATTTTTTAATTAATAAATAGACGTATTAAGTACCGCGTGGTTATGTTAACTCTAAATTTATTTGTCTTAATCAAGTCTCGTTCTTTAGGGGTCAACTCCTACTTGGATTGTTCTTCAAAATTCTTAATAGTACCTTTTTTCACTGCAAATATTTGCGTTGTGTTCACAAAAAAAAAACAATTATATCTAAAAGTTCACTATTCCAACTTATACAACTAATCGTATTGATTTTAAAAGCGAGCATCACTGGATCGATGTTTGTAGTGTTTCCACTACATTTTGACTCCAAGTCAATTTTATCTCTTTTTGCTTTCCTGTCCAAACCGATTTTGACAGACTCAAATTCTAAGACATCTGGCCCGGATGTCCATTTTCTTTTATTAGAGATTACCCCGTTCTCTCTTTTCACAATTCATTGTCTTTACGTTATTGATAATAAATGACAAGTTTTGGAATCCGTCGTGATCGGACCTAAGTCATTGTTGGTGCATATTTTATTAGTAAAATACACTACAATGTTGTTGGCAGCGAGGGACTTAAGTAAAGTATATGTGTAGAAGTAAAATGTTGTTAAAGAGAAAGACCGAAAGCTTGAGTTGGAAACATTTTTTAAATAATAAGTAGCAATCTTAATAGGTAGAAATATTTCAAATAATTCCGAAGTGGTCAACTCACACTCACATGCTAGTAAACTACTAGCATGAGTAATTTACCAAAAATGTGTATAAATGTAAAATAAAACATGAAGAAATGTACTACCTTCCAATTTTTGTGTAGGGTGAATGTTCGCCTGATAACTCTTGGAAACTATTTGTGCTTAAAAATTGTGTTATCTCGAGATCAGAGGGAAACTCTTTTGGATAATGCCTTATGATAACGTGAAAACATGAGCAAACACATATCGGATGCAGGTCAATTCCTGGAACAACCATATTTATAGACAGTTCAATGTGTGCTTAACTGACAAAAAATAATGAAACCAAATCAGTTAAATACAGTCTTATAGGTAGGCTGCTTCCTACTTTAAGTGTTGTAGCAATGTGCAATAAGACTTAACCTACATTAAATTTTTTTATATTAGCAGAGTTATATATAAGATTTTGTTAACATTGTGTTGTGCGTTTCCATTGTAAACAATCGAAGCTGAAATAGTTCTCATAGAAACAAAATATTGAATCAAGGCTAATTGGTACTCATTCCTGCCGAGTGATTGCTTCGCAGTTTATGTAGTTTGTTTTGTCATAGCCAACAAATTTTTATTGTTCTTCTACTTCAGATAATTACGCTTTTGCTTGCTTGTGAATTTGAAATGTTTAAAAAAAATAATTTAGTGGTAAATCCTTTAGTCCGAACCACAAAAGGAACTGAAAACTAGAGGCTAGTTGCCAACTTCTGAAAAGTGACTCGGATAATGACCAATCTCAATTCAATTTACGGGCCGTGACAAAGTCCCTTTAATATCATGTCAAATAACGCTCTTTTCTTTACTTACTTTTTGGCAAACGACAAAAGAAACTTGCCACAGACACACCACTAGGTTCGTGCTACACAGAAAGAATTCTGTTTTTCTATCACAGCTTATACATTGCATGTTTACCATATATAAAATAATACAAATATAGAAAAGTGTCCTTTTAATTTTTTACTTTAGGATTTTCACTCATTGGTAAGAAAATTAAGTGCTTTATAGGTACCCATAATTTCGTAGCTTTACGATCCATTTCGGTTTTAATGAAATCACAAGAAAACGAAAAATTAGACATTTTGTCTTCACTTCGAATTTTGGTTTTATCATTGCAAACAATTCCCTTTTGGTTCAAATCAGCCACTTTTACTACCATCAACTCAGATTCTTCATTGCTGAAATAAAATAAAATGATCAAACAAATGGAGCTCCGGCAATTTGTTTTGTTTGATTGTTGTGGGGTATGCAGTATTTGCTATAGTGCTTGAACTAATCATAATATTAGTGTTAACGACTTACGGGTGAAGTGTTAATGCACGTCCAGTATAAACACGGATGGGCACCATCTGGGATGATGAAGCAGAAAAACAAAGCGAATTGTATTGTTGTGTGTTTGTGGTTGCCATTCTTGTACCAGGTTTTATCTAAAGACAAGTTAAATATGGTTTGTGATACATACTATATTTTTACACCAGCCAAAAATATATGAGTAATTGTGGTATGCATGGAATTGAAAGTGAATTAATGCTTACGTGCTTAAGTAACACAAACACGACTGTGCTTTCTCTCAAAGCTAAATCTAGCCCGTTTTCGGGAAATTGCCGTTGAAACACAAGTTTGGAGGCATAGTACGTATTATCTAGGCAATAATTCCTAACTCCTGCTCCCTCCAAACGGAGTCTAAGGGATGATTCAGTTTTGATGATTCCGTTAAGCTCTTCGTTGTCCCTGGAAAAAATTACGGTATTTTTATTTTACAATTAACACAAACCAGAAATATAGAAATGTAGGTATTAGAAATTGGAAGTTGTTAGCAATTGTGCTAAAAGTGAAAATAGTATGAAAATGACAATTTCGAAACTTAACTTTTTACTTTATATTTAAAAAACATTTTGGATTACTAAAATTGTTTAATCTGATGAGAAAGCAAACGGAAGCTAAAGCTTTTGTAACGTTAGACACTATTAAATTACACTTGATGTGACTACTTGTTGACTATATGCAAAAATTTTACCCAAAATACGTAAACATAAGATCCCCTTGTTCAAATGTCACAAGGCGAGTCTTTGTTCCTTTGCCACATACTACAAATTGCTCAATTTTGCTCAATTCCTAAAAATTACGAAAACCTAAAGCTGTTATAAAATTCACTTGTTCACATACCAATTTGAAATTAATCTTATAAATATGGTATTTTACGTATAATGTCCAAATCCCAGAAGCAAAATTGAAGGCAGCGATTAATTTCAAGAGCACTATGTAGGGCCGAACTGAAAACATTTCTCCTGTAGTTTTTTTTAGAATTCCCAAAAAAAATCTTAAAAATGAAGGAACATCATAACCTGAAGATTTTACCTTCTATAGCATTTTAAATTTGCGTCAGTGGGTTGCTTCAAGTTGCTGTAGTAAATTTTGTTAAGTTGCAAAAACTTGGCATATATTAGAAATATATGAAGACGTTTCCTTTCTTTTTTTTCATTTTTCAACCAATATTTTGGTGGAAACTAATATCTACTTCCGGGTTCAATATTGGAAGCAATTAATTATTTGATTTGAACTTACTTCTAAAGTAGTAATTTAGTTTTAGCTCAGCTGTAAATTAGACAGCTGAAATATAGATAACGTTCAATGTTCCCGAAGATGTTGTATGTCGGCCATTTCCCAAAACCGATCGCAATTTGTTTTAAACAAAACTTGTGATACGATTTAAATTAACTCGGTTGTTCTGACTCGGTTAACTGACGAGAGTTCGAGTACTGTTTTTAGAGAAACATTTGTTTTGTACCAAGACGTACGTAGAATACGTAGAAGTGAAAAAGCTAGTTGCCCTTGAAAACTTTTGCGGTGACTATAATCTAAAGCCAAAAGTGTTAAAAAAAATTAACAATTCAACCGTCTGTTTTTGTACTAAACCTTGTCAAACAGACTATATAGAATTTGTGCGTATGCTAAAGTAGCAAACAAACTTGCAATCAAGACACATTTGTTTATGATTGGCCTTCGTTTGAGCAACTTATCTCCAATACAACATTATTTCGGTGTTTGTATTGCATTGTGTTTAGTGGACAAAGTTTTATATTTGTTATAGTATAAATTTGGAATAGAAATAAAAAAAAAACATATCATTGGGATCAATGTCAAGGAGCCTTGTAATGCAATGTAATTGCATAACGGGTATAAGGTTAATGTTTTACTGGTGGTATCAGGGGAGAGTGTGTTTATCTCCGCCTGGATCGAAGTCTCGATGAAAACTAAGGGGAAAAAATACAATTACAAATCAAGTAGGCGTAGATTTTGTGAAAACCTGTGCCACCACCACCCAACTCGTGCTTCAAGTGCATAAGTAATTTTCGCTGATATTTACGTATTTCATGTGATTTTTTATATATTTTAATGCAATGAAAAGGAAAACGTATTGGAAAGCAAGTAAGTGTATATTTGATATTCAAATAATTAAATTTATACTTCTTTTTTTTTATCGAAAAACAAGTATAAATGTACAAGCAACGAAACTTATACATACGTCTTGCTGGATAGTTTGTACTGTTTTGTAAAATCATATGTTATGCTTTAAAATAACTATCCTTCTTTGCTATTTTGTCTATGTTTGAGATCGTTTTATTATTTAACATCCACTTTCATTTTTACCTGTATTAAATTTTCATTTATAAATAAAATTTAAGTAACAATAAAAGATCATAAATGTTTAAGGGCCAAATATTATCAGTATTTTACATTTAAGGAAAATATGTCTAATATTTTGTCAAATGCTATTTTTGTCTTTATTCATTAAGATATTGGAAACAAAGTCTAAGTAAACAATTGTCGCAACAAGAAATCTATTGTTTGCTGGCTATTCTTATATCGCCTACAAGTTAATCTTCAAAGACAACAATGAGTCCGTCTTCTACCAACAAGTCATCTTAATCATGAATAATTAGTAAATTTTTGTTGCTGGAGTGTTTATCAAACTTATAAGATTTACTTTACTTAAACATCACGGAAATTTTTTGCGGCGAAATAGATGGGCCTCATGACGTGACTCCTTTTGCACAATTGTTTTGTTAAACTGCGAACATTCTTAATAGTGACGACAATAAAGACAATTTCAATTTCAACTAAGTAAGAGAAGTAAATTCTATATGACGGCAGGAGCACCTCACAAGAATCCCTTCAAACAAAACACGTCAGATTTTTGTGGCTGCGAAGTTATTGGGATATGCCTATTAGCAATGCTTCTACATTTTGCAATAGCTAACTTTATGTTGTGAGACTACCACTTACTTTTTATAGAAAGAAAAAGTTGTTATAAACAAAAATGTTAGCACCTCTGATTCAACCAGAGCTCCAGCAAACTGGAAACACTCCTAACTTGTTCCTTTCTGTAGGTTTTGGGTATTGTTTTCTGTGTTTCTGTTTAGTTTAGCTTCCGACTTGGCCTAACATTGGAGGTAACCAAAAGGGACCGCCACCATATTTAATTATGTTGCAGGTACAAAACATTTAAAACTATTTGCTGAATGACAGCTGCCAAATCGCAGGCATGCGCGGAACAAAATAATTTTGAACTGACTGAGAAATCTGAAGTCTCTTACGGAGAACTAAATGAGAGAAGTGAAATCCAAAGTTCGAACTCATTTAACCAAGAGAGAAGTTGAATGTTCCCTCTTGTCTTTGTTTCCTCAATGGAGCTTCATAAGGAATCTCTGATTTCTTCACCTAGAGTTCGCAGACTCGAGTCCAGGCTCGGACTCGGACTTGGGAAGTCCACTGATATTTTGGGACTCGAGACTCGAGTCCTTTTCTCTGGGACTCGAGTCTAATACATAAAACTTAACCAAAATTTATGATTCAGAAATTATAAGATTAAGTTAATTGCATTTATTTTAAATCTAATTCATAATATGCATATATCTTTTGCAATTCTTTAACACCGATGTGACACGTTGTTTAATATTTTAGCATAGAATCAAAGTACATTTTTGGATATTAAATTTTGTTTGTTGTATTGAAATTGATGTCTTTTTGATTTTGACTGGATTTTGAAAAGCGCAAAAACCATTTTAATGTCATAAATTTTTATTTTAACACATATTTAAAGAAGAAACAATTGATTCAACTCTATTGATTAATTTCATGTGTTCTAAAAATTATATTCAGGCTAACGTTTTTAGCTAAAATTAGAATGAAATATAAACGTACGAAAGAATATCATAAACCAAACGTGTAACGACATATTAATGTTTTTTGCAATTGGTTTAAGTTTGTGTTATGAATATTAACTATTAAATCTAAATTAAATACTACGTTATCAAATACCCCGTTAAAATTCAATTAGTGTCTATGCATGCATTTTTACGCTTAATCCAAATTTAAAAGATCTACTACCGTAAACCTAAAGAGGTTAACTTTGACCACTGTAGATGGTCCAAACTTATTATAAAAATTAAGTTGCTTCTAGTTTTGTACAATATTATTTCAAATTTGACCTTAATAGGTCACAACATTGTGTCCTTCTATGCACATATAATGCGTTGACGCCAAAGTTCAATGAACCTAGTGTTGACAAAATTGACTTCGTTATAGGGTTTACATTCAGTGTCAGTATTTTTTATTTTAGTCGATATTAACAAAATCGAACAGGGTAAATTTTTAATACAGAACATGAGATGTGCTTCATCCTCAAATTAGTGTAGTTTTACCATTAGGTTAGGTTTAGGAACAGACTCGAGTCTGGGGCCCGCGGACTCGGCTAGACTCGAGACTCGAGTCCAATGACAATTACCCGAGTCTGCGACCTCTA
>JAQFYP010000776.1:0-19534 GCA_034694865.1 Bilobella braunerae | reverse complement strand
TGTGTTTTACATGTAGCATCAGAATGGTTATACGTCTTATGAAGTGTACAAAAATCTGGTGTTGTAAGCTGGTTCCTATTTGGACATGTGTTAGCTAAATGTGTCGTATCCTGACAAATATGACATTTTTTAGCTGTTGCGTTAGGACATTGATTTCGAAAGTGTCCTACTTGTCCGCACTCATAACAAGGTCTTGTATTCATATTTGCATTTCCCCATAAACCTTGACCTCTTGGCTGAAACGGTTTAGAATACCCTCCAACACGTGTGTTAATACCAAACTGATTTGGAGTCATGTAAAGGGATGGACCCATATTATCTGTTGTTGGGATATTATTTGGTATTTTGTCCTGTGCCTGGTATTGCTGAACAACATACGTTCCAAGCTTTTCAACAATTTGTTCATACTTGTTTACCATAGCTGCTTGTTCTGCAATGTTTGACGTGGCTTCGGTCATAACATTAATATCCTTTTGATGGAGAATTAGCTCATTGTTGTCCTCAATTGCTTTGACTGCTGCTAGGAATTCGGCAATCGTTTTAGGTTTATTAATGCCCATTGCACTAATATTCGACGGGCGAAGATTCCGCATAAGTTGCCGGACCTGTTGCTCTTCAGTGATGTTGGGATCCATCTGCCGCATCAGACTTGTCAGATCGTAGACGTATTCTGTAGCTGACTCTTTTACCAACTGTTTGCGGTTCTTCACCCTTTGTTCCGCAGTGATTGTGTTAGACTGTCCGAAAGCTTGAAGGAGTCCATCTCGTAACATGGGGTAGTTAACTGCCAACGGTATGTTTGGTGGTAAAAGTTGTTTTTTACCTTCTAGAAAAGAGTAGTACCACTCTTCTCCAGTGTCTATTAGGGAGGAGCCGAATAACAACGCCCATTGAGCTTCTGGGATACCATTAGCCGCACAACTCATCTCAAATTTAGCAACAAATCTAGAAACGTCTTCTCCCGGTTTTCCATTGTATTTTGGCAATTTGATGGTGTATTTTGTACGTCCTGTGTTTGTGTCAGCTGCTCTATGATCCGGGATAACTGAGGAAGCTGGTACAACTCTTTGTGGAGTGCTCGTAAAAGGGACCGGGCGGAACGAGACACCATTGAATGCATCATAGTTAGGTGCTGTTGGAGAGATCCCAGGTGGAGCTGGAGCTATTGGTTGATTCATGTTGAAAGGATTAGGAGGAGACGGGTTAGGATAATTAGGATTAGGGTCCATTATTGTAGAAGCTCTACTATTTACAGCACTATCTTGCGGTACTTGTTGATGGTCATTCATAACCGTTTTTAACTTCAGTATTTATTATGAAATATTACGAACCTGTAATTGTATATATGCTGTAACTGTAATTGCACCTGTAAATATTGGTCACAGTAATCCTTGATGGTTAGACAGTATAGATATAGAAGAACCGAACAGCTATTTATGGATGTTGAACTGAGAAACGTTCAGTCACCGTTGAACAGGTTTGTGTTTTTCGTTTGAAAAATTGTAAGTCACTGCTGCTCATTAAGGATATGAGCTATTGTCTTAAACTTATTACCCTGAACTATCTGAGATAGTTAGTTAACAAAAGGAAACCTTATAAAATTGTTGTTGTCTTAAGTTTTTGAACTTAACTGAATATTTTGTATCGTAAGATCAAACTTGTTGTTATTATTGAACTAAACTTTTATAAGGAGTGAGGAGAGAAAAAGGTAGTGATCAATGGAGAGTCATATGAACACTAAAACTTCCTCCCTCAAACACTCCTGTTTATATCTAAATCAAGTTTTACGAGCCTAGATCGTATTTCTCCTACTCACAACAGGTATTGCGTTGGTTGTATCTAGTGATAAAAATTTACTGTTCCTTTGTATAGGCCGTAACTTGGTTCAGATAAGTTGATATTGTACCACCCTTACTCTTGTCTGGTATGAGTCAGTTGGATTATTTTAATTATTGGAGTCTATCCATGTATACAAACATCTTATGTTTTTTAAATATGTTGTAGTTGTTTGTTTTATATAACTGATATTGTATTATGCCTAGTACCTATGATCATTCCGTATCAATTGTTTGAATCTAAATTACCTGCCATCTCATTGGGACGCACGCTACCTTGATATGTGTATTTCAGTAGAATCAAAACCGACTAATCAATTATTGTAGAAAACTCGATATTACGACCCAATAGGATGAAGACTCGTGACTAAATTAACTTAATTGTTCAGTGATTAATGCCCCTTATTATCACGCATCCTTTTTTCTATGTACCCTGTAATAATCATAATTCCGCAGAATTGTGGTAAATACTCCTTTAAGAAGGTTACTCACAACCGTTTTCAATCATCATTGACTTCCTATTCAATTGTATCAAACGAATATTAGGCTTTCCAGTACTTGGTTTCTATGTTAGTCGAACTGCACCCTGTTTTGCTTAATCAGCTACTATGTACCCCCCGCATGTAATAATAAATACTCTCGCCTTTAAACCTGGTGACTAGCTGCTATGCATCATTTCGCGAAATTCCATTATTGTAATCTATGTAACGTATGAGTAACTGAATGTCGATGAGTTCCAAACAAACATGTATCTTATATGTAGCGATGAACTGCTACTGACAAATTGCTAGCTTTTCATATTTAAATGTTATTATACCCTAAGCCCCGCGTGGGCAGTCATTGTCTGGAACCACCACACGATTCGACCCTGAGAGCATAACAATCAATTTAATATGATCAACCAATTTTAAAGCTTTTTGAAATCGTGAATACATCTATAGTGTTTGTACCTTATTCCAAACCCCACTCATTAGTGAGAATCGGCCTTGGGATTTTTAAATACAAACGCATTGTGTATCATCGTAAGAACATGTGTACTAAATTGTTACTTTCTGGTGATCTTGTAAGCAACCTATACTAAGTATATTTTAATCTATTTGCATCTATCCTGTACCACGTGACAGTATTAGTATTCATCTAACAATAAATTGAGAAAATTTGTTTTACTGCTCAGGCGAAACTGTAAAGTTACTCCTTTAATCTGTAACCCAATACGTTTTAAGTTTTGTGGTTCCCAAATGCCGGAAACTTAGATTTGAATAACTCAAACGCTCGGAAATTCACACACCCCTTACTCAAAACTCATAAGTTTGAGCGGATAGCTGGTAGTTGCGAAAGATTTATGGTTCTAAGACTGTTTAAGTGTCTACGTAACCAGTGAGCTTGAGTGAATGAGCATTGCTCCTCTGAATTTCCATCATCTAGGTCCAAATGGCTATTAGTCCATAACTCTTTGCCAGTCCAGTCTTTAATCTTAGGTATTGTTTGAATTTTAACAGCCGTATTCTTTTTTAATGTTGTTACGAATATTGTCACGAAAACTATCAATATAATGCAAAAATACTTCACCTTTTGTCTTGTCATTCTGATGGTATTTTGATTTAAATTAAACGTCCCAGATATTAATGTACTCACCCTACCACTTTACGACGCACATTACTTATTTAGACAAGATAGCAACTGCAAGCATGTAAACTTATTTTTATTTGGAATTACGAGCCTTCATCATGGGAAAACCAAAAGTGAATCACCCTTATGTTTTGGCATCTGTTAGCTAAAGACTTCCTTATTGTACCAAGTAGGGGACTCAAGATTTTATTAATATTTACGTAAAACAATGAAGCTGACCGACTAACGATTGTGAAATGTTGATCATTTTTGTTGATCTTGTTGTGAAATGTTGATATTCCAATTCCATAAGATAAATTGTGCTAATTGTTGGTTAGTATTAAATAATTATGCAACGAATTTGCAACAATCTAATCTCGGTCATCACTCTATTCCACCTAAGTAGCGATTTTGTAGAGTTGTTTAATGGTTCGGCTGAATCAGTGGAATAGGTTCCCCCTAGATTACGGCTCATTGATCATCAAGCTGTATATAAGCCGAGGGAAATTAAAAGTAAGTCCAGATTGTCATAGCCCATTGAAAACACAAATGAATATTTTAGTTATCATTGAAAGATATTGAATTTGTTTAATTTATAATAATAACGTTAATTGTTCTGGGGCTGATTAATTTTGAATTTTTTCGTCATTTCCGTCTCATTGTTCTTTGTGGCGGGAGCGCGTTACATTTGAACTCAAATCTGATTTTGCCAAAATCGGCTGTGCTTTTGTTGTTACCCTTAATATCAGCTTGTTCCCTTTAAATGCCCGTTAATTGCTGTATCAAGGTAATTAACGAATTAAGTGTGACATTTAAATACTATGTTAATAAACAAAGAGTACTCAGCAGCTTATCAATTTGCTAGAGATGCCTATAAATGTGCATCCTCTTACTTGAGGTCTCCTAAGGAGGTAATTTTCGTTAACTAGTCTTGAAATCATAACTAAGTATGCTAGATGTGTCTGAATTAATTATCGATTTATATGCAAATTGTGGGGTTTTGATAATAATGAATTTTTTGTTTCAGGTACTTGTGAAACGTATGCAGTTCATTAGGGTTCTTTAATATCATTTAACAGCTGTATCTCATTGGATTTTTAGCAGAGCGTTGTCATATTGTCTGTTACCACGTGAACCTCTGTTATTAAGCAATACGGCTATGAAACGAGAAAATTCATTAAGGTATGTCTAGCTATATTCTCGTGTTACATGAACACCCTAGAATATAAACTTGAATTTTGAGTCTTTTGGCGCTTAGGCCTTGTTTTCATATCATTTGAGTTGCTGAAATGGTTTTTAATGAGTGTTTATTATGTTATAGGAAGTTGACTGACAGTAACTACAACAACTAACGTGTACCGAAAGGTGAAACATTATCACAACTACTGCTTCCGGTGGTTACTGGATCAAGAACTGCTCATTGGGTGTCTTAATTATTTTATAGTTTTTCATCAAGTATTAAGTTAAGTTTGTTGCTTTGTAAGCCAAAATTAATGTACGAAAAATGATTGTGTCTGTTTTAAAGCCATTAATATTAATGTCCACTTTTGTCATTGCAATTGGAATTGGGAGGGCATTTACTTGAAATTAAAGCTGTTGACCACTATTGAAATTATCACTCTATTCTGTTGTGCCGCTATTGTTCAATTTTGATTGGTCTTTTCAAATTATAATTATGATCCTGACTTCATCATTGATTATTAACCTTTCTATTGATACAGATAACGGAACGAACAGATATCCTGAAGCGATGTGTCGTAGCACTTGACGAATCCATTCTTAGTATTTGGGTCATCACTCAACCCATGTTGTTACGATTTTTACCAATGTCACATTGTATTAGCGTGCGAAACTAACAATTAGTATGAATAACCCATTCTTCTTTGTGAAAAACGAGAGATTGATGGATGGTGACCCGTACTAAATTATTAAAACAAAATCAAAATACACCGAAAATACAGAATTTTAAATTGGACATAAAAATTAATGAATCCGAATCCTGACAAATCTGAGATATACTCATAAATCTGGGTTAATCCTAACTACTCCATTACTAGTGGTTACTTGGTGGAAACGCCAAATGAATGGTTTAAATTCGAATATTATTCCTTGATGATTTTGGCTTTTAACCTTGTATCCCACGGCATTTGTCGGTTACTACCTCGCTTTTAACCTTTATAAGCCTTCTATTTTTTGCGTATGTAAAAACATTGAGAACAATCATAAGACCTCAAAAATATAATAATTATTCTAACTGATATTTTGTTTTACTCTAACTGAGCTTGGAATTTCCTGTTTTTTTTTTAGTGTAATTCTTCAAAGTGAAATCATAAAGCAAACTTTTCATAAACAAGTCTCCTTAATCCTGAAAAAATCCAGAATAGTATTTTGAGCATAAATCGACGCTACCAAAGTAGTACATATTGACAGTAAATTTAGCGTGGTGATGTCCTGGTGTTTGGAAGGAACAGTTCCAAAATATGTAATTAAAGAAATATCTTAAAAATTGAGATATTTTTGATCACTTTATTATGGAAAAATCAAACAATCAAACTTTGACTCTAGAACAAAAAATTCCCACGATTGCCCACTCATGCATTTTGAACTACGTCTACAAATGTTCTGTATGCTACAAATAAGAATGTCAAACATTAAGCGGTGATATGCTATGAATTGTATGAAGGCTTCCTCATTAAAAAGTTGTCAGCTCTAAACCCCGCACGTTAGGGTATATATATAACCGTTACCTGATTCGACTTTGAAAGGCTGAACAATCAATTTAAGCTAATCTACCAATTTTTGAATTTGTTGGATTTTAGATCTAAACCAGAAATGACTGAAATTCAATTTAAACCCCGCATTATTCCTTAAGATTCGGCCTGGAATGTGAAATCACAAGTACGTTGACTATCATGTTGAGAACATTTTCATTGTTGATTAGGCGGCGTGATTTGCAAAGTATGATATAATAATCATTAGAAATGTACAATCCCAAATCAAAATCCTAGATAACTATTGAAAACTAGCTACATGTACTCGTCCTAGGACAAAATTTCCTTTGAAGC
This sequence comes from Bilobella braunerae, assembly GCA_034694865.1. Taxonomy (NCBI): domain Eukaryota; kingdom Metazoa; phylum Arthropoda; class Collembola; order Poduromorpha; family Neanuridae; genus Bilobella; species Bilobella braunerae. The sequence goes on along the minus strand of JAQFYP010000776.1, from coordinate 13,026 downwards.
GCTCTTGCATTTTTCGACCTATAGTTTTGGAGATTCTTAAATAGAATTTGCTGATTGTAGTGTGCTATTAGGCAATGCGGGTTTGCATTTTAGCCCTTCAAATCTTTATCGTAATTTTAGTTTATTAAAATCGTAATTGGAACGAATTTTTAATTTTTTCGGCTAAATCCGTGAAGTAGTGACACTCCCGACCACGGCTCATTCTCTAACAAGCGTTGGATAAACAAGGAGGAAACTAAAACTAATTACTGATTATAATGACCTACTTGAATTTTCAAATCAATATTGGTGTAACCTTGGGGATTATTTAATGTGGTGAACTTGCATTAATGACCTTAATTGTCATGTGGCCAATTAAATCAGGATCCTGACACACAAATTCCACTGCTATGAATTTTTAATTTATTGGATTAATTTATGTATCAATCATACTAAAAATTCTAAGTATGATAATGTAGTTAATTAATTTTATTACAGTACTCGGTTTTTCTTAAAATTATTACTATATAATTTTCGAACACCGTAGCCTCGGTTATTGATATTTCTTAACAATATTGAGAATAACTTGCTTAAATGGCTTAATAAAAATTAAACTTCACATTGACATTTATGATAAATCTCCTATACTTTTCACTGATTTCCTAAATTATGTATACCATGATTTTAACTATGGTGTTTAAATGCGTTAAAAATTTCCTTCAAAGACCTAACCTAGTTAATATATTCTTACCCCAAACCGGTATTTATGAAACCGCCGAAGACTGAATTACTTGTTTAATCATATCTTTGTTTAATTATCAGTATGTAGCGCTGTATCCTGACCTATGTTCGAACATCTATAGAAACCGCTATAGCTAAGCTCACAAATTTGTGTAGATGAATTGATTTTGTAAATCTGTTGATTTAGCCAAAACTCCAGACAAAATTTACTTCCGTTTTGTAGGATGAAACGTCAAATGCCAAATACCTTAAATTTAACGTCTTCAATCCTATATCTCAAAGCTCGCTGGGGCTAGGTACGCCATATTTTTACATAAGTGAGGTTTGGAAATTGGGCGGATTCAAACTGAACTTCGAGTGAACTTTGCTTTCGGTTTTTTTTTCAGGCCAAATATAAATGTGGCTATAAGATCAAGTTTGATACTTACTATTACTTACTTCCTTCCAATACTTACTTTTAGAGCTACAATTGCACTACGTTATAGGTAATAAAGTTGATTAATGTCAAGCTCGAATTACTGCTTATTATTACTGGAAACTGCTAGCACCAAGCGTCTCGAAGCGTCGCGGTACAACTATTTTGATCTTAAAACTAAAAAATTAATTATCTAGTTTTTAGAATGAACATGAAATGTTTAAAACGAACGGAATTTGTGAAAATGCAACAAAAATTATCTCCCTTTTTTTTTACAATCGATGCTGTTGGTCAAATATAATTCTGCCAAGTGGCGTAACATGCAGCGCTTCATTCGAAAAGCATCTAAAGATTCTTCTAACCGGGAGTTCTCTAATGTTACGTAAAATGTACCCTAAATATGCCCTTTTCATTGACTTATTAATGTCAAAAGCTGGCGCTGTACTTTGTCCGTAAATTTTAGATTCATAGTGTTCGAACTGCGCCCAATAACCGTACGATCTTACCCCTACTCGCTTTCGATCTTTTTCTTCTCGAGTCATATTTGGTGGACTATGAATTGGGCAATCAACTTGCCAGCATGCGCAGTCCATTTCCTGCACAAATTTACCGAATCGAGTTTGCGAGCAAATTAAGACGCATGTGACTAAATTTTGAGCGCCATCATTAATTGGCATATTTCTATTTGGGAAAAATTTAACCCATTCTGGTTCATAGTCCCCTATATTTCCTTCTAAACAGTCCTGAAGTAAAGGGTAGTAACAAATTAGTTCGTGACAATGTTGTAATATTTCTAAGGGCCGAATCGTTTTTAATTGTTGTTTACGATTTAATAATTCCATATGCTGAATTACTAAAGCGTGTTGTAATTTGTACAAAGCTTTAAATGCCAATGAATATAAATTCGTTCCACGAACAGCTATAAAATAATGGACACCATATAATGTAAATATTAATTCTGCCTTAAATGGGTTATAAAAGAAATTGTGGAAACCTGGAGCTTTAAATGCGCAACGTCTCTTGTTGATCATATCTACCCATAACTGCCCTGCTCTTCCCTGGAAAATGAATCTTGGGTTTTTCTTCAAAATTATAGTTTTTTCAGTGATCAACAAACACTGTTTTCCTAATCTTGTATTACTAAAACAGATGAACCAAACCTCCTTCCCTACCAAATTCGTGAATGTAGCATACTCATTGTCCACTAGATCAACAAACTTAATGTCGTCGAAAGTACAAAAATGATGACAGATTTGTAACGCTGCTAATAACAATGGCAAAAATATAATTGAAGGGTATGTTGCCGCAAATTCATAGGGTGTATATTCCCATTTTTGCTGATGTTCTGTAGCCTCTCCCAATGTGATTCGATTGACTGTTGTGCGTACCCATCTATCCTTCCAATAGACAACTTGAATCAATGCTGCTGGGTTATTATGTCGCATTTCTTCCAGTGTTTCTAAATTTTGTATAAAATTTTATATTTTTCAATGTGTTTACCAAACGTAAAAATTATACTATTTCTAGATACCGTAGAAACATGCATGCTTGATTATCATAAATACCCGCTAAATCATATTTACAATTTCCAGGTTCCTATTTTTCAAATATTATCAGTGAAGTTTTTGCCTTTGATTTGAAAATATAAATAATACGAAAATGTCCTTTATTTTGCCATAAGTATTTTACTTAACCAATAATTTTGACAGTTTACTATCGCTAGTTTGAGTCAATGATTTTGATTTAAAGTTGAAAAATAAATCAACAGGACTTAGCAACCGTTTTAGCTTTACTAATGTAACTTGGATTTTAAATGGAACAATAGCGAACGCTAGTATAAGATCAAGCTAATTTGTACCCTCTTAAGCATATTGCATGATTAATGATATGAAAATAACCGAAACTCTCTAATTTTTAAATGAGTTGCATTTTTCAGTTATTCGCCATGATATTACACTTAATTTATCTACGCTCTGTATTTAATAGGTATTTTGATATTCAAGCATAATAAAAATAAGTCAGAAATGATATGTGAATACTGTACCTTGTATTGTGGGTTTTAAGTTGACACTTTATTTTACTGAATGTCCTTAAACAGTTTTGAAATTATCAAAAGAGAGATAGAGAAAAAAAAAATCGTATTTAGTGTGGACTATTTTTGAAATTTTTGGAATAAATCAATACGTTCCAAGAAGAATGTGTTCTTATGATTAGTGAGGAAAAATGTTTAACGAATGAACTGCTCAAGATCTGTAATTGAATATGTTTCAAAGTAACCATATTGCAAATTAGAGTTACCAATTGTCACATTTAAGTACATCTTTATTCCCTGCATTCTGTGTTGGCTCCACCCAAAGTGATTTATGTGAAACTTCTTAAAGCTAATTCCTACGCATTGCCCCTTCTCTAAATACAGGTTGTCCTAGAAAACAAGTTTTGAAGGTTAAGACGCACAATTTCCTAATTACAATGCCGAATGCCATAGTTTGCAATTCTATTGTTGTTTGCTCATTATCAAGTGAGGAAGAAAAAGGATTTAAGTCAAGGACGTCCACTACATGCGTAAGCAAAGATGTTTACGATTTGGCGTCTCCTTCAACCTTGAAACATCGTGGAAAATTTATTATTGCGTTGGCTGAATAGCCATGCATTATCTGTAATGACTTGAAGAAAACCTGTTTTATGGATTGGACTATGAAGTGTGATGTAAATTAAGCGTATTGCTTTATTATATTTATTTGAATCTAAAAGCCCATGAAATGCCTATCCTCCTTTCAAAGCCGTGCTGAATATTTTTCTAAGGAATTGAAACGAAAGTACTAGACCTGGTTTTCCTGATCAACGTTTCAACCAATGCTAAAATACCCCTCTGCCATAAATCATTTACCCAAAAAAAAATTAATTTAAATTTGTTATGCTGATTTTTTTATCGTTAACTCTGGAGATTATCTAAACCCTAAACTAATTTTACACCTGTTGTTTCCAGTAATTCCTGCTAAATTTTTAATCTACGACCTCATGCGAAGCCAAAGTTGTTTACATACTTTGACTGGGTGTGACCTTGGGTTTTTCTTGAAATAATGCCGTGAATTAATTACAAGGAACCTGTTTTTCGAATGGCGTCATTCCACCTTGTTTTGGAAACTGGTATTTTTGTGATTGCTTCTTACTACGCATTTTCTTTGGAAGTAAGAGTAAACCAAATTCAACTTATTTGGGCCTTACTAAAAAGTCAAACTGTCGTTTCAGATATTAATACTATCAATAAATTTTCTATAAATTGCCATACTAATTTTAAATTTTGTAGAGCTTCAATTTCAATTTTTGATTTTAAAGTTGTGTTATATCAGCTAAGCCATGTTTGGACTTATTGTGAAGACATTCAAAGAATTATTTTTTATTGACTTAATGTGAGTGCCCTTGATGTGTTGTTAAACTTGGCTTCCGCTGAAATTTTTAAATTGGCAATCAAATCACTATTTTGATTTGCCACAACCATTTGTGACTTAATTAATCCTACTGTAAACTCCCACTATGAAAATGCTTTTCTTATTTTGAAATTGAGTGTCACTTTCTATTTCAAACATTTGAAAATTTTTAGTAGCATCATTGTATGAATTATTAAATTGAGAGACATGTGCAATTGGTGAAGCATTTTAAAATGTGTTTTTTTTTTTTTTTTTAATTTTGGAAAAATTAGAAATCAACTGACTATGAATTGTGCCTAATTATTTCGAACTTTGTAAGCATGAATCAGACTTCTACTCTTGTCAATTTTAATTAATCAATTGCCGGTCTAAAGTAAAACTGGTAGATTTGTAACTATATAATCATATTCATTCTTTGTTTTTAATAAATTGTAGCTGTGCTAAAAACTCACTTGCATAGTAACTCCTAATTGTTACCTCATAATGGACTCAAGGAAAACACAATTGATAGTAACCATTTGAAATGCAAGTATCGATTATCTTTCTTAAATGACTAAATAATTTAAGTATGAATCTGAACCTTTACTTAGTTCTCATCCCCACAGTCCGCTCTAAAAGTTACCAAATGGACTTATGTGCCTCAAACTCACATTATTCGTCATCACAGATTTTACTACTATGCGTGCGCAACGTTGTTTCTTGCCTCAAGCCTTCAGTGTTCTTGAAATTGATTGTTTGATTTGCCTTGAATGAAATGACTAAAATGTGTTGAAAAAACTCCAAAAGAAATTTTGTGCGTACATATAATCTCAAGTAGACCTTGCCTGACTGCTTCCTCTTGTCATCTATTTTACTTTTAAATTCCTTTAATTCTTAAGTCAGCGTACGAGCAATGGAGCTGTAAAGGACTCTGCTATGCAAATAAAATGGCTTACACGCAAATGTAAAGCATCCTTTTTTATTAATAAACGTTTGTTAATTTTCCTTTTAATAGGCCCCTTGGCTTTGTTCACTTGAATGATCATTTTCATTTTTCACCATTTTCGGAGCAAAGAGTAATACTGGGAACAAAAATATTTTGTTGATGTTTATTGTGTTTAGGAGATACATACAAAAATCTTCAGATACTATAAAATATTCTTCAGCCGTTTTACTCTAAAAGACCCCAAATGAGAGACATTAACGACAAGTACTTAAATTTGGTCATTAAAGAACGACAAAAGAAACCTGTTTTATAATATAGGACAAACGCAACAGTTCATATAAACAATTTTTCTTAAGAAATAAACGATCCATATTTTTACAACTTTATTTACTAAAAACATTAAGTATTAAATTAAGGACAATTTTACTTCTAAGGATTACTATTAATAGTTCCTAATTGCCATTTTCCAGTTTTTTTTTAAATTTATTGAGAATTTTAAAGGTATGATTAAATTTTTAGCAATCTTTCTAAAATCATTAAAAATAGCGGTACTTGAATTTCCATGGATTTTACATTTCCATTCCTAAGCTTTCTTAGTTTTGTACTGAATAAGTATAGATTATTCACCTTACCTAGCATTCACATTTTTGTACATAGTTTTTAATTTTGAATTAACTTGCACGGAGTGTTGAATTTAAACAAATGCTTGAATTCTTTTACCCACCATTATTATACATTGGTCAAACGAAAAGTAAGATTTGTTGCTTCGCTTCGGTGTTGTATAAAGTAATCACTTTTAATTAACTTATCTAATTTGTAAATGTTGAGTGTATAGTATTACCAAGATCATCTAAGACCAACGATATTCCCTAAGTTTTAACTTTTACTCCTTAGTTCATTCGAATTGACGACATAATTTGGCTAAATGAATCTCCTAATATTAGTCACATTTAGTAATTTTACATTAATAAATCCCCTAAGAAATAAATTAATTCCTTTGACAATAATTATTGCCATCAAATTTGTCACTCTTTAATATCTACCCTAATCCTGTTACTTTACTGTTTTATGCTATTAGTAAATATATCCCGCTTGCTATTTTAAATTTCCTTGTTGTCTGTGTTTGCTAACCTCCTACGCAATTTGCGATTAGGGTGATTGCTGCAAAAGGTCTGTATTTGTGGTGTGCTTATTAATATGTTATCGTCCCAACCGTCGGTGTACGGGTAAATACATGTAATAGAAAATGAATGTCTTGGGACTGTGCTAAAATATTGATAAGAATGTGCTGGTGAAATTTCAGACGGATCAAACTTGATAAGTGATCCCTTTTTCCACTCCAAGTAATTATTTTGGGCTATGGTTCTATTAATCTGATCCTCTGCATTTAAATTATCCCATCTATCTTTGTTATGACGTACACATTCTATTGTGGTGCATGCTACATTGTTGTCATTGATAAATTTTCCAAAGCGAGTCATTGTACTAACTAACTCGCAATTCGTTGTTCTGGACGCATTTCTTCTTTCCTCGCCTTTACGGCCAATCTCCCTAACCCATGAATCCCTGGCTGATATTAGTGCTTCATTAGCTGCTAAGGACTCGGATACCCATGGGTAATATGTGATTAACTCATGGCACTGTTGAAGTTGTTCATATGGAATTATAAAAGAAATTTGATTAGTTCGTGCTAGTCTATCAAAGAACATCTTTATCATTTCATATTGCATTCTATAAAATGATTTAAATTGCAAAGATGAAATTACTAAATCAGAAATTGGTAAACCATACCATGATTGGTTAATTTCAAATAGAATCTTAGATTCAAAAGGGTTGTAAAAGTAATTTGAAGAAAGCAGGGAAACGAAGCCGATGCTCGTTTTTTCTTCTTTCTTTTTTGTGTCTACTAATAATTTTAGCCATACTTGATTTGCTAAACCTACTATTCGAAACGATACGCCGTGCAAAGTTAATATTCCTTGTGAGGTAATAACGATGCACTTCTGTAATTTAGTAGCGTTTTTAATGAATCCTACATATTCTGCATCGTTCCCTACAATGAGTTGTATCTGTCGCAAAAGGTCGGGATGTATTTTATATTCCTGAAGACATGGATTTGCTTCAAAGTACACTTTCATCTGTATCGATGCTAATAGTTGTGGAAGAAAAATAAAGTTTGTATCTAGAACTACTATTTCCGTAATTTTAGTTTTGTAACTGCATGACTTAAAGGATGAAGATGTAAACCTGATGTCAGTGATGATACTCTTTTGTCGATTCTGTTCTGTGAATTCGCACGGAGCGTCTGGAGTGAAGTGTAAAGGAGCATTGTTAAATCTTCTCGAATATGTATTTCTGGAGTAATATTTGCCTCTTCTAAGTCCCTCTAGCGCCATGTTTGTAATTAATGCCGAATCTAATGAGGTTTTTTTTAATTCATTAGTATCAAATTTGTCTTGTATTATGAATAAGATGCTCTTGAAAATGATAATGGATTTGTAAACTAAGCATTATTCTATTTAATTTTGCCTGTAAAATTTAATAACTTACTGCTTTAATATGGAGTGATAATGGAAACCACGAACGACGTTTTAAGGTTATAGAATGATTTGGATTGCTTTTCTTGTTTTTTAGAATTGGAACACTTGATACTATTCCCAAGATTTTGACTTCTTTTTTTTTTTTTTTTTTTTTTTTTTTTTGTGGGAGTGTTTCACTATTGAAAACTTCGGAAGGCACTTCTCAAATTTAGTTTTAAAATCAAGAAAAAGATGATCACTGTATCGTTTCCAAATGATGTGATGAAGAAAGAAAGGGGGAAAAAAAAATCTAGTGTTTCTAACTTCCAGCTTTGGATTTCATTTACTCCACACTCCAGTGCTCCGTATATGTGCTTCAAACCCAATCTCCTATTTGAATCGTATCCCTTGATTTTTAATGCCAATAGCCACCGGCGCATTCTTTAAAAACCTGTTTTTTTTAAGCGATGAATGTGTAGTCCTAAAAATGCCTCTGATGCTCTCTTCATCCATGCCACAATTTTTGAATTAAAATTTTGTATTTCAAAATACCTTGACAAAGAAAAATAATAATAAAAAAAATTGGCAGGAATCGTCTCTATTTCGAATAATAAATAATTAATCTTTAGGGTGTTGAGAAGAATTTTATGAACTGAATGAAACGATGAAAATCTATGTAGTTTAATGAATTATATTTTTAATGCCTAATCATGAAAAGGTTTAGTGACTGAATTAAGGATATTGCAATTTCTCATCTCAAGGAGAATCACTTCTTACTTTGTAACCTTGTAATCTGGTTTTGCGTTTCCTCATTTTGTTTATCTTTCAGTTACGCAAATAAAATTTGCACATTATTTTTAAGGAATTGTGCGTGGACAGTGGTCGAGCAATCTTTTAATTTTGGCAAAGGAAGAAAAAATTAAGTGAGAGTCTAATATATACTACTGTTATTAATTGAACATCTTCCAATAAAAATTAAATGAAATTAAAGAATCCTAACGAATTCTTTGCGCTATAATATTTCATAAATGACTTATTAACTGACAAAAGAGGATAGTGAAGTCTTAGTTGTACAACAGTGATTATTTTATAATTTAAGAAATGATATAAAATGAAAATGTTCTAATTGTATTACTTTTAGGTAAACAACTTAACACTCCTGGAGATCAACTCACTCAAGGCGTAAACCTGTTCAGTTTTGAGCAAAATGTACGACCTAATACCATTGTGATCTTTGTTTTGTCGACGTTAAAATGTATTGTCCTAAAAACATTTACTAATAATTTTGTTGATATGTTTAGTATCGCCCGTTCTCGTTGCTGATAATATTGCTTATTGGATACCTTAATCGGTTGCTTCGGAAACTTAACAGCTTTTCAGGTAATTAAAAATCGATTTTGTATTTTTAAGTGCAATTGTTTGTGAATTAGACTAAATGTTTAGTATTGTCAGAGCGTTCGGAAATTTGGAGGATTTTTTTATTTAATTTTTTTTTTAGTTTTTGATTCCTACGTCATAATAGAGTAGTTCGTTCATAGTACACTTACGACGTATTGACCCGATTTAATCGATAAATACGAATTTGAAAGAATAAATTATTTTTAAAAGGTTCGAGCTGAGAGAGAAAAAAAAATGCTCTAAATGAACATGCTACGTCCTTACGAAAGTATTATAACTTAAAGGAAAGGACCTTTTAATAGTGTTTGGAATTAATTTGTTAATAAATTTTTGAATTGTGTGTACCGAAAACTTAGCTCGTTGTTTTGCAACCTCCTCTAACACATTTTAGGTATGAATAAAATAAAAAATGTTTAAAGTTACACTCTTGCTTAGGCAAAAAAAATGAACAGGGAATAAATTTGTATTTGAATACTTTTTAGTATGTGTATTGCCTAAGCTTGATTCGCTTATTTTATCGGTGATTGAAACGAATGAATAACCGAATCAATTATGGCACTGTATTTTAAAGCAAGCTTAATTTGGATCTAAATAAGCACCGATCTGAACTTATAGGTTTGTGGCGACTCTGTATTTCAGAATAATGTTAATTTTGATGTGAATAAATTTCATCGTAAGGTAGCAAATATATGTAAGGTTATGAAAAGTCATATTTGCCTTAATTGAATTGCTAAAACAAGCTCGACCCAATGTAACCTCATACTGTTTTTTGTTTCGATGTTACTTTGGACGGAATGCTTTGCTTATACTCCTCAGACTAGGATCATAATCGTTATCTCTTGCAAGAACTTAGATAAGGACACGCTGATAAAATTGATGTATTTCTATTTTATGTGTCTTGGATGTAATATTAATTTATCAGCCATATTTTGTCATTAACAGGGCGTTTGTGTAACTTGATTTACCATAGATGCCTCCCGTACCCGGACAACTTCCCATTGTTCCCCTAATAACACACTCCCTGCATGCATCCAAATCTTATGCTGATTGTCTATATGATGTATTCCCATATCGCCGTGCATATCCAACGAGATTTTTCATATGGATACGAAACTCTAAACTATACATTGAAGAATCCATGGAGGATAATCCTAATATTGAGTATCATTTGCCTGAACAGCATTTGCTTTTCTTGCATAAACTTCTAATCAATCATATGCCTAATTTTTTTTGAGAGGATTGCTAGTGATTTTTTAAAGCGAGAGGAAGATTTGGATTACGCTTTAAATAATATACCAGTACACAGTGACAGTTGTGCTTATTGCTTTACCATGGACCAGGAAAATTTCAGAGTATATAACGATCTAAACGATGATAGGTTATCTTTCCTTAAAATTAATCAACTCCTATTAAATCTGCATTTCTGTCTAGCGTTATTTAGTCGAGGTTTTACTCTGAGAAGTTACTACAATCATAGACTCAACCGTCACTAATTTGTACTATTTTCGTTTTACTTTATATGCATAATCTTCATGATACAATAAAACTGGTTTATTTTTCACAAGTATGCAGCGACAATCTTTGGGATGTACACGAATGGCTTATTATGCTCAATTACGAGAGGAAAAAGAACGTCGAGAAATGTTCCGAAAATTGCCATTCCCTTATGATAATGAGATTCCTTTGGCTGTTGGTACTTATACCTCTACTACTCATCCATTTGGTCAACTTCCTGTACTGATCTGGAATTACTTACTACCCTTCCTAAGCACTCTCGACGTCTACCATGTGGGAGATATTTTTCCTTCATTTCGTCTATACGCTACCCATTTTTTGGCATTGTCTGAAGCTGATGCGCAACGTATAGAACCGTGGTTCGCTTGTCTGGGTACTACGAGCTATCGGTTTGCCTCCGAAATGGTCTTAAGCTTGCCGTTGCACAGATTCCCCATAACATATCTGGATTTCACCATGTCACAACCGTACCTTGTAATGGATTTAAATATTCTTTTTGAAAAATTATCCATTTTAGATTTAGAGTATATCTTAAACAATCGAATTGTTCACATGGGCTACGGTCCGTTTATACATCTTCTGTACATAACCACTAGGGACGTACTTTGGGGCTCAGAATTTCAAAATTACCAGCAGTTAAGCTATATTTTAACGCGTAATGATTTGGATCCAAATTATGTCTCTCTTGTCCCTAATTCTGTAAAAAACTTTGTAAGTCGTAAATTGGTTGAGCTAGAAGCCAATTTTATGTTAGAACAACAATTAGCTTATTTTGAGTTAAGAGAAGTACGACGTCGAGTTTTGACATTTCTTGGAAGAGATTTCACAGAGGATGAGTTAGATAATGTGTTGCAAATTTAAACAAAGACGTATGTGTTCAAGAATTATTGTCATATATTCAAATAAGATTTTGGCGTTTAACTCAATAAACTATAATATATTCTGTGATTTAGATGGATTTATCTTGGACTTCTTTATTTCCTTTTGAACCTAAATATGATGCGATTGGTGATGTTATTAAACGATTACGAACGGGGTCCACATTTATTCTTACCATTACCAATACTGCACAGCTCCTTACTGAAACCTTTGCGTCTCAAAACATTGGACGTCATTCTTCTATCCTTGTTGTAAAAGAATTTGGGAATCAGTTGTACATTGAAATGATGAGACAGGAGCATTGGTGGACAGCAGGCAGATGTAATCTAGCTCCCATGTATTTGTTTCATAGATTTCTATCTTATGAAGGTCAACCCACGCCTTGTCCATTGATTTGTAAAAAAGACTATAGCTTTCCCTTTAGGGTTAGCATATGCATGATAGATCATACAATCGAGATTTATGCTGATCATCTAAAGCCTTGGTCTTTATCCGAATTTTTACTTGCTATTCAAGTTTTTATCAAATTCCGCTTAGAGGGGTACTCTTGTGATCAATTTTTGGAGGAGTATAAACGTTTATGTATTTTACAAAATATTATTGTCTAAGTGTTTTGCAAAATATTATTTGGATATAGTTTAATAGATTCAATTAATCGCTGCTAAGGATGGAATTATATGTTGACAGGTGATAGTTGTGTTAACCAAATTCTTAAACCAAGTGATATTCCAATGCATATCTCCACTTCCACTATTTAATGAATGAATGTTACCATATTAATTAATCATGAATAAATTTTGTGTATACCTATTTGTAAACTCTTATGTTATCTTTCGAATGGTTAATTTATTAGTTTTAGGAAAGATTGAGATGCTGTAATAACCTTATTAGTGTTTTGTTATGGTAGCAATGATACTATTTAATGTTGTTTAATACTGTGTAAATCACAGCGAGCTTCTAAAAATAAAAGAGTGGTAATTGCATTGGGTCTCTGCACACAGTGTAAAGAACATAGAGCTTGTGAAGACAGTGTGAAGAGCATAGGGCCTGTAAAGACAGTGTTAAAAGCATAGGGTCTCGAAAAATAATGCTAAGAGCATAGGGCCTCGAAAAACAATGCTAAGAGCATAGGGCCTCGAAAAACAATGCAAAGAGCATAGGGCCTCGAAAAACAATGCTAAGAGCATAGGGCCTCGAAAAACAATGCTAAGAGCATAGGGCCTCGAA
>JAQFYP010000775.1:0-19539 GCA_034694865.1 Bilobella braunerae | reverse complement strand
TCGGGACTGGACGTAGCCTGTTTGACCTTAGGGAACGTTGCTAGGGCTCTTGGCGAGGTCACTTCACTTTGTGGATGGTCCTGTAGCGCTTTCACACGGTGCACGGTCACTTGACACGGTTCCCGTTGGAACAGGTCATGGAACTTTGTTCTGATCAGCTGATTACTCGATCGCTTCACGTATTGACTATCGCTGGTGAAATGTAAAGCGTGAAGCGATTGTAGAGGTCGTCGTAGTCAATTTTGATTTATAGGAGAGAACACTCGTAAACTGGGCATTCCTTAAGTACCGAACAAAAGTCAAGGGAAAGGGGTATCACAAAGGGATAAGTGGAAGTACAAAATACCTCTAGTCTACTCTAAGATTCTACACTCTTCCCCAGCCTCACTTCAGAATTGGGTATATCCTCTGTCGAACATTCGCCCTTAGGCATTGTTACCGAATCAAAAAATCTTGAGTTCTTTTGTGGAGTTGACAGTGCTGAACAGCGAATTGTCATTCTGACTTTCCTTTCCAGCAGTCACTTATGTAAGAGGCAAGGAGAAAATCCACTTTTCACCGAAATCAAACCCCTCAAGGGATTTGGGCAAATTCTGGATACAATCGCGTGAGTGCTTAGTAAACTGACAAAACAAAATAGAAGAAAAATTGCCTGCTTTTTCAATATTTCATTTTTCTTCCGACCTTCGCATTAACGCCCAAAAACAAAATTTTGTATTTTCATGTTCTGGAAAATCTAGTTTTGTCCTAGAATTGCCCTTATGGAACATCATATTCAACACTTTCTTTCCATGCCTTTTTCAAAGTCCAATTCAATACCTGAAAAGTGCGGAAGTATAATTCTTTCCTTGAAAAAAAAAAAAAAACCGGAATATGCTTTCTGCATTTTCACTTTTCATCGTTTTACTTCAAAACCCTGAACTTTTGAGAATTAAAACTCTCTGAAGCGGATGATGAAAATAAGTTGTTTTAGCGCTCAGTTTTGTTTTAATTAGGTCTTGCTACCTATTGTTCACTTGTGCAACTTAAAAATAAAATTTAAAGTAGTATTCTTTTATAAAACAGACAGACAATTAGTAGTATAGAACTGTATCTCTTTAAGTAAGAGTTGTTAAGTCTTGCAAGGTTTGCAAGTTTATAATTGTAATCAATGTCGTAGAGATATATTTTTTTTACTTTGTTGAATAGAGACGGATGATTTTAACCTTTGACCAAACAAAAACTTTTTTTTTAGAACTGCCGAATAAAAAACACATACTTTTGTTTTCTAAAATAGAATTATGTCTGAAACAAATACAATTTCTCAACTTCAAACAAAACGGGCTCCTACTGTTCGGGGTCAACGAGAATGGCCTTTTAGCAAGAATCATCCATCATCTCAGTTTTCCAATTTTCTTGTCACTTTACTCAATGACGATGATCCTAACAAATGGTTTTATTTCTTTGCGAAACGATTTTACGTTAGGTCAAGTTCAATCAAGACGAATTGCAATAGATGAATTCTTATTTTCACATTTGGCGTTAGTCGTAGTCAAAAGAAGTTTTTGTGTGTAATTAGACAACGTCATTAACAGTGTCATTGGCTTGTTTTAATTAAATTAAGCAAGTCTAAGTCCTTGCAAATGACAAAGAAGAACAATCTGGTATTTGCATTTTGCAATTTTGATGCTATGTAACCTGCTTCCAATAAACTACGCTTCTGCTCCAACTTTCTCCTTCTCGGATATACCCTGCATGTGTTTATAGTGAATGTAATAGTTTTTTGGTTCTTGTACTCATTTTGCTATCATTAGTAGTTTAGTAATATTTCATCATAAAACGTACACAAAATTGCACCAAAAATTTGCACCAAACTCAACTACCCTGCGTGTGTTCCTGCTAGTGTACAAATTTATGAGGACAAAAAAGCTTTGTTTGAAAACCGCGGACACCTCATTGCATCTACTAATTTCAAGGTTTAGCAATTAATGGGTAAACAAAAGCGAGAAGGAGAGCGATGCATAATTAACATCCAAAGAAAGAATGTACGAAAGATATCTTTGGATGTGAAAGTGCCTATTTCAAAGCCAAAACTGAAATTTGAAAAAAAAAAATGACACTACACAGTGAATTTACGATAATTTCCGCCACTTTGACCTCTTCAACTTTCCAAAAAAATAGATGTCAAAGAAAATGTGGAAAGTTAAGTGTTTAGTTTTTAGGAAGATAAAGTGAAGTTCGTGGAGTCCGGGACATAAGAAGAAGATTTAAGTTAATGGCACCTGCCATTTGGGTTGTTCGTGTTTGGTGCTGCGGTGCGGCTAATCTTGATGGTTTCCCCGTGGCAGTGTCTAAATTGCACATTAGAAAACTTTTCTAAAAATTCAATTAGGAGTCAATGGACTCTACACTAAAGTAAATGGTGACAGCCTTCACTATTCGTTTTCCCTGAAGGTTCATCAGGAACCTAAAACTTAGTTCTTTTCCCTTGAACTCAACTCAACGTTTTCAAATAAACTTTTTATTTCATTTTTACTGTAGTTTCTGTATTTTTGTAGTCGTCTTTGCTACCTGTTTTTTTAATATAATATTTCCAAATATTTTGAAATTTTGAAAAACCTAAAATGAAATAAAATAGTAATAATGGTATGGTGCCTTATCATACTTGGTAGCATTATAATTCAAGCACTTAATCCCGTGTTCAGCGACGGTTCTTTTACCGGTACCCCGCAGCACCGAACACGGCGATTAAATTTGGGGTGTATTTTCTGTATGGAAAACTTGTTATTTCGTAAGCACAATTTTTGTTAACTAAATTAATATAGTGCAGAAACTTATCGCTTAGTTGATGAAGGTAACTAATTTTTATTATAGTAACCCCTAGTAACATTTAAAGTCATTCATTTTGATATAATCAAACAGTGAAGCCTTAATAAAATGGAACACAATATTTGTATTTGTTTAAGTAATTCTTAAGCAAAGTAATATATCCCTTTCCTTGTAAGCTCAAAAGATGGTGTGCTAATTTACGCGGTTAATTACTTATTTTAAAGTTCAAATTAGTGCAAGATTTTGATAGTTGTATAATTGGGTAGTGCATGCCATGATGGCGATAAAATAAGCCTGTAAATGTATGCTACTTGTAATGAATTACGTTGCATATTGGAGACACGGTGAGATTGAGAGGCTAGAAAAAGTAGAGATAAAAATTTACCACTTTTTACGGGGTGAGAGGCCACAACATTTGAAGGTACCTAGTGTGACGCCTTGCGGAGTTAGGCCATTAGGCTCTGCTCTGCAGCACATGGGCTAAATGTGGTTGTGTGACAGTTTTGTGAGGGCGGATTAGGCCCAAGAGACTTCAATTTCTTTATTTTGAAATAAAGTTTTACTGCCGCCACAATACTCTCGTGCAACATAAATTTAACTTTCTGGGCTTTACACAACACTCAGCTGCTATAACCTTTTGTCCATTATGTTACCTTGACCCTGCACCACTGATTTCAATAAGATAGTAAAATTAAAATTTATTACATTATTTATTTATTAAAATAACAAAATTAAAACCCTTAATTTTTTAATTACATATTTACGCATAATATAATTTGTTGTCACATGATGCATGGAACTCTACTGCCCTCCCCCTCTCGTTTCCGTTAAAAAAAAAACAGATTTGTATACTCGGAAAAGTAAATGTAAATTGTCAATTGAAATTTATTTATTCAGGATACCCAAGTTGTCGAGTGCAAGAAAGATGATTATGTACATTTTCTTATAATTTTAGATGCATTTTTGAAGTTTGTCTAAAATAGCAGTGGCGGGCCGGAGTTTTCAAGTCCTATGATAGTCTGTGCCTCTCAACTAGGCAACCAAAAAACGCGAGTTCAAATCCCCGCTCTGTCGCAAAGAGCCATTGAGAAAGTGCCTAGCCTCTGACCATGTGTATGCCATAATCTTTGTAACTAAGCTGCGGCGTTGGCGTCTGATAAAAGTTTGAGGGCGACAAACTAAATCCCCGTTCAATCAATTAAAAACTGTTTCAACTCACTATGCATTCAACTTGGAAAAGAAAACAATTAAAACGTTGTAGTTAAATTATATTTTTAATTTGATGTGAAATGACTCTTAACATTAAGTTGTTTAAGTTTTTAAATATTGAGATTTTCACAATGTGCCTGGCTAAATATTTGTTATTTATTTTTAGGCAAATCCGCCAAAGATAATTCGTTAAAGTTCTATGGAGGCGAACGAATTTTTTATAGTAGGATAATTTGACAGTTTTTTTTACTCCTCTCATCCTGTTTAATTTACTAACAACAAAAGTTAAGTTTCAAAGTAGAGAAGTGGGGAAAAGGATTCGGGGACGTAAAAGTATTCAAAGTTAGAAGTATCTGCGTCCGTTCCGCTCATGCAACTTTCTCCGGAAGTGAAACTAATTCAATTATTCCTCTTCCCTGTCTCTTAGCTCTAAACTCTTTTTAAAAAATTTCCAAACTTGAAGTGAATTTTGATACAATCAAATTCTCGTCAAGTATCAGATTTTACAAAAAAAAATTGTAATGAGATGATTTAGTAATAAAATACGAGAGGTACGCCGATAAAAAAGGATTTGATAAATCAGCAAAACACTTTACTAGACTTTAAGGACCCTAGCAAATTAAATGCTGACGCTTGCAATTACTCGTTTCATGAAAAATTAGAAAACCTTTTTGAGCTTTAAATAACAATTTGATAGATCCCAAAAAATTACTAAGGGTTTGGGTGTGGGTGTGATTTAGTAGTAGTAGTAGCAGTAATTTAGTTTGGAATATATTTGATGGTAATTCATTTAATCTTAGGTTAAAAAAGTTACGTTTAACATAGAGGGTCGTAAGGAACTTAAATCAGATAACACAAAACTAATTGAGCTGTTCTTAAGTTAAATTAGAGTGGGACGGACGGAAGCATAGTCGAGAAACGTTAGCTGAAGTAAAATTGTTATTAAATAAAGGATTTTTGTTACCTTAAATTAGGAATGGGCACGTTTCGTTTTCAGAAACAAAACGAAGTCCATTTCCGTTTCCAAATTTTTTTAGAAACAAAACAAATATCCGTTTCCGTTTCGTTTCAGTTACCAAATTGAAAACGGACCGTTTCCTTTTGTAGGAAACAGTAAAACGGTTAGGATTTTTTTCTTAAAAAATGAAAGCAAATCGGCTAATTATTATAATGAGTAGAAGCTTTAAAAAGGCGTTGATTATCCAGATTTACTTCATGGTAGGATTTTTCTAAAATACGATGCATTTTTATACCAGAAGCTTTAGCGAAATATTAGTTCAAATAATGAGTTTTCATTTTCACAGATGACTATTATTAATTTGTAAAAATGAAGCCTAACTGCTTAACGAGCTTAATTTAGCGCTTGGGGAAATAAAATGCTTATAACAGTTTTCCTCGCGGTATTTCTTGTGTTGTGAGACTTCAATAGAATAAGGAGAACATGGTCCCATGAGATGCTTTTTTCTTGAGTCCACTACAAGTATTCCAATAGGGGGAGAATAAAAGCAGAAGAAAAAAAAAGCAAAAAAAATAATATTTCCTTCTAAAAATATTCAATTTTCAATTATTAAACATACACATTCTCATTTTACTACTTGTATTTTGAAAGAGGAGAATCGCTTACACAAACAACGTACAGCAATACATTGTATAATTTGCTGAATTATATTTTCTGCTCTGATCAATGGATAGGGTAAAATTTAAATGTCAAAGATTAAAACTCATAAAAAAACACGTAATTGGCAGTCATCCTAAATCCTTATAAAAACGAAATCATGGGTTCCAGTTTATAGTAATTTTCCCCATAAATCGTACTTTTTTCATTTTAACTTTCAGAATAGCAATTAGTCTGCCACATACAACTGCCAAACTTAAAGCAGACTAACTTCTATGCTTTTTGTTACATTTAAAAAAAGCCTAAGTTACGGAAAAAGCCTGTCACGTAAAGGGTCGCTTTCCAATATCAACTGAATTTCTTATGAAAGCGTTGCTCGCGGGTTTCCTCATTAAATAATGTGTGTGGCAGAAAATCAGGCTTGGCACAATAGTTGGAATTCAAAACTTCACAAAAATAGTTTATAGAACTTTTTTTGTGATTACGTTTGTGACTTGAAGAATAGGTGACACAAACTTTGTTTTTATTTTTACAGTATGTAAATTTGGGAGCATAATTTAGCATGCTTCATTTAAGCTAGCAGCGAGGAAAATGAAAAATGTCTTCAGAAATACTAAAGACAAAAGGCATTCCTTAGAAAATAAATTTTGAGTTAGGAAAAATATAACATTGCTCGTGCTTGAAATTTTTTTTCTTTTTTTTTCATTTTTAAACTTGAAATATTTTGATGAAATTTTAATCAAATATTAAAAGGAAGCATTTTTTATCAAAGGCATTTTACTGCTACATTTGATCATTTTTTTTCTCATCAAATTAGCCCTAATGAAATGACTCACCCAATCTACAACAGTGTGCGTTGAAGTTCTGTTGAAATTATATGCAAAGCATAATTTTTATTTTGAAATTTAGCCATTACCCTCTCGTTACATGTAAATTATAGTCCTTGCTGGAATGTAATATAACAAGTCATTCCTATAAAAAATTTAGAGTAGAGCGAAAATAACACGTTGCAAACGCACGAAACTAAGTTGCGTATTGCACTAATATAGGTTTGGGGGTCATTTTATTGGTCATCTAGATGACGGGTCACCATTAGGGCCATGTTGACTTTATTTATTTTGGGTTAACTACCAAAACCCAAGAAACAGATTATTTGATTTGTTGGGTCCTTTACTGGGTTATAGAATGAAGGTCAGAGGTCACCAGCATCATTGGGACCATTATAACTTTTTATAGTATGCAAAAACTAACAAAACCTGAAGAGTCAGATTATTTTAGGTTTGAGGTTTTTGGCGGTCATCACACTGAGACGGAAGGGTAAGTGGTCACTTGGGCCAAGGAAACTATTATAACATTTGCAGAACCAGAAAAAATCCTTAAAATACGAATTTTCGGTTTTGAGGGTGACTCAAGGGGAGAATTGAGGGGGAAAGTTTTTGGGACGTGACCTCACTCTTGACCCCTGGTAAATTTTTCTGCAAGAACAGACCAAAAGCATAATTTGTTCGAGAGTTGCGGCGCAATTGCACAAACTGACAGAAAACGAAACGAACGTGCCCATGAACCAACAATGAGATTGTTTAATTTTTGAGTTTAAAGAATGAGCCACAAAAAAGATTAGTTTTGCCGTTAAATGTTTTCTTGATTTGCAGATATTTGAATTTCTCAATTTCAGCGTCTCTGAAAAGATGTTCAAAATTTTTTATCTCGGTCTCACCTTCATCTGATCATCTGATCTGGTCCTTTGACCCATAGATAAATTTAATATATGCAGGGCCAGATTCGTGGATTATTAGCATCTGCAAATCTCATTTGCATTTTCCTTCTTTCCTTCTTTGCTAACCTTGTAGGCTCACAATGCCAGAGGAGAGAAGATGAGCCTAATTAAAATGCAGTGAAAGGATGAACTACCTAGGTTCTTATTCTCATCTTCTCTTTCTTTGGCATTAATTCGATTCCCACAGGGCTCAGAATTACGGAAGAAACAGCTGGGAGTAGGCTTCTAGATTTTTTATTCTTACAATATTTTATAAATTTTATACTTTGTAACTATTTGAAAGAATTCTTGTTGAAGGTTGTTCATAATTTTTTTTTTCAATTCTCCTACAACCCTTTAGCAGACTCCGCTTGACGTTATCTTCATAAGTATTTTGATTTAAACTTCAAGGTAAGCATCCTTGAACCTATGGTTAGTGAGACTAGGAAATCTTAGTGATTTGAAAATTTTGTCCGGCTAACAAATTTCGTTATCAACTTAATTAGTCAAACAAGCCAGTCTTAAAACAGGAAAATTTCAGTTCTCAATTTACCTGTAATCAACTGTCAAATTATCACGTAACCAAGAAAAACGGTATATGCAAAGCAATGAGCTAATAGTCTAATTACCAGTTTTAATTAACTTTATGTTAGTACAAATCTACAAATGATACAAGTTAGTGAGAGAGTTAGCAGCAAGAGGTTTGTCAGAGTTCGAAACTGATCACAACTTACCATCGAGGTCTTTTTAACCTGTGGGCGTTATCACAACACGGTATGAATGGTCTCGTACGCAATCAAGACATGATATGATGTATAATTTAAATTATAAACCTCGTTTTTGTAATTAAGGTTTAGTTTAGATGTATTATATTTTTGTTGTTTTTGTAAATTTCGGCAGTATGCTCTCTTTTGTTTCTCTTTTTTTTGTGGAATTGGGTTAATGTTTTCTGGTATACTTCTGTTTGCTACTGCTAAAAAGAACCCCACCATGCTCCACGCTCTTGGTTCAGTGAGCACTTCGGATTTGGCAGCCTGTAATCGGATTGGACGAACGAAAAAGGCACTTTCATTGATGCCCTCACTGCTGCTGTCATCATATCATCTGTCAGAACAGCGTATCAATCCCATGAAAGTGAATCCAAGAAAAATGGACCTCCGTCCCTGGACTTGAGCTTTGGAAAATGATGGAAATGAAAAATGCTTTGTGTGTCTACTTTTCAAAATCAAAAATCACTACAGCAAATTTCCCGGATACGGTTTGATTTATACATAAAAATACTTATTTAGCGGATTTCCATATTGCACGGTGTCTAAGCATTGCCTTTCCTCGGGAAACGGTTCCGTTAATACAGCCAAAATGTAATACAAAACGGCGGATATATATATTTGGAATTTTGTATTATATTATACAAATGTCATTTTAAAAAAAAATTGTTTTTAATTTGCTTGTTTTTTCTTGCTTTATTTATATAGATTATGCATTTGTAGTTTCTAACATACTTGATACTTGAGAACAAATTCACGTTATAATACTCAACTATGTACCTAAGGCTGCGTATAATATCCCGACTTTTTTTTTGTTTCGAGTTGGAAACGCTCAACGTCGAATTGTCATTTTGACCTACTTTTCAAGAGGGAGCTTATGTAAGAGGAAACGTAGGAAATCCCGTTTCTTGGAAATAAAACTACTCAAGGGGCTCAGGACAACAAAACTTTTGTTGCGTTCGCTTCTGTGCAGGTAACCTATATCTAAAGAAATAAAAAATTAGTCAACTGAAAACTTCCCGTTAGCTTTTGACTTCCGAACTTTGTATGTACAGCTGGCCATATGACCAGCTGTGTCCAAACTTTCGTGTAATTTTCTGGTGGGTTTTCATCGCATTCACAATTCACAATTTGTGAAACCTGCTCAAGATTAGTGAAAATTCTGATCATAAACAAATTGCTCGATCTGTTTCTCCACAAAATCAGAATACAGCTGTATAAAACAAATTAATTAAAAAGTATTTTTTTATTAGAACTTTCTCTAAATAAGGAAATAAGCAATGTGAATCCACAATTTACTCTGGTAAAAAATACGTAGCTCTAAATAATAACTAAACTTAATTCTGATTTGAAATATGAATACTTTAGAAAAGTCATACTTGCATGTTTTATTTCTTTATATAAATAATATGCGTTATATTATCAATGTGAATATAATTTGTATTATTATAATCTTTTTTAATATTTTCTTTCTATACTATCAAATAAAATAGACAGAAATAGCTTAGGCTATAAATTTGGGCTCAAGGATTTTTTATTTGAGCCACTTCTTGGTGATAATTTCTGAAGCGCCAAAATCTGTGTGGTGAGTTAGGAACAATATGCCGCAACTTTGATACCCCTTAATACCATTTAGTTTTTTTTATTGCCTCATTCCGTCTGAAACCAAAAAGTTTCTCTTCTTCTGAAATATAGAAATTTGTAATCAATAAAAACAAAGCTTTTTTTTGTTTCTCTAGACTACTTGGCTCAGAAAGTCAAATACGAATTCATGCAACTTTTTACAGTACCTTTATGATGTCAACCTCAATACAAGTTTATATTTGTTTTTTTTTTGTTGACGATAGCCTTGCTAAATGTCAATAAACGAATCACAATATTTGTTTTTTTGTGAATGCCTACTTCTGCAACAAAACAAAAGTGCAACAAAAATGATACTTTCTATCATTGCCGCAATTTTGGAATATTACACCTTAAGAACGTTCATCAAAAATAATAAACTCAAGTGAAGTAGACGAAATATTTTTTTTATTAAAGTGACTGTTTTCCCTTTATAAAATATTCTGCTATTTCACATCGCTGCTCATTTTCTTATGCTTCAGATATTTTATCCCCGAATAGAAGGGTGACACCACACGTATCTCTATTGCTAGTGCAATACTAATGGGATGAGATTGCAATGAGGGTATAACGATGTCTAAACTAATAAGGACGAAAAAGTATTCCAATTAATTTGTATGCTTGGGTTCACATAAATTTTAAAAACTTTAGCCTCGTCTTTAAAAAAATTGTCCTTGCTCAGCTAGAAACATTTTTGCATTAAAACACGGTCTAAAAGAAGTGAACAAATTGTCGGGTGGATAAAGTATGTTACAATGTTATATAAAGTTTTTCAAATTTAGTTATACCAGAAGAAAAAATTAATATGGCGACAGAAGAAGCAAGTACGGAAATCAATAACTCCTGTGGAAGCAAAAATGTAAAACACAAAATGTACTACATAAAGCAAATTATAAGACGTCCCCTAACAAGGTTTGAGTACACAAACAATTAACCCCATATTGTTTTTAATGGTAACAAAGTGCTATTTTATTTTAGTCCTTGCAATAAATGCGTCACTGAAACTTTTTTCTAGAAATAATAAACCTCTCATAAACCTCAAAATACTTTCTACACTGTAGTTTTTGATAGTTTTTGAATCCACTGAAAATAAAACCGGCAGAAATGTATAATTAAAAACAACTGGCGTTGACAAGAATACACTAAAACTAATATTTTGAGACACTCAAGCTAGTGACTTCAATAGTCAATTTGCTCACTTGCACTAGTTAGTAACTAAATAGAAAAATTATTAGTACACACATAAGTAGTTGCTTTGTCAGTTTGCCAACAAAATTTGTCAAATTATGAATAATACTGCGGGAGCTTGATTCTTCAGAATGTTGTGTCACTTTTTTCGGTGTCTAAAAAAACATTTTTTTGAAATCCATTACAGTTGATAATAGTGAATGGCTTCCATCAGAGTGAACTAACAAAATTGACCCCGCTGAGACAATTATTAAAAAGACAAATGCGAGAACGTTTGTTGAAAAGAGCAAAATGATAGAAATTGATTACGAGAACAAGACAAATTACAGAGGGGCTTTCAACGTAATGGTTTCCGAGAGATTTATTATCCGGACAAACAAAAAGGGATGATGTTGGTTATAGGTCAATTTATTACGTTGTCATCCACATTTAATTCTTATATTTTATATCCAGGATATCCTGCCCTAGGACGGAAAGCATTTTGTTTTGATTTCTGGCTCTGCTTCTTGTCCTATAATAGGCTTGTTAGGTTAGTCTTATATTAACTTTTTAGTAGATAAGAAAACCGGTCGTATACTTTAAGTATCACAAAATGTCAACATATGGTTGATGGTTTGTAATCAGGGCAGAATGTTTATTGGTTCCATGTCAATACCGAGAATGCAAAGACCGAGAAGTCATAACCGAGAAAAAAATACCGAGAATGACAAATACCGAGAACTACAAATACCGAGAAAACTAAAACCGAGAACGACAAAAACCGAAAATTAAAAAAACCGAGAAACCCAAAACCGAGAACTAATATATTCAAAAATTTATACCTTTTGAGTTAATCGAGCAAAAATTGTTAACAGTTAACGTTTAACATGCATATTTATACTATACAGTGTTTAAAAACCAACACTTAACCTAAAACTGCCAACCAAAGTTGAAAACTGAACGCATTTACATTTTTATTTAGCAAGTTCTCGGTCTTTGCATTCTCGGTTTTTGATTTCTCGGTGTTTGTAGTTCTCTATATTTGTCGTTCTCGGTCCTTGCATTCTCGGTTTTTGTTTTCTCGGTATTTGTAGTTTTCGGTATTTGTCGTTCTCGGTATTTTTTTTCTCGGTTATGACTTCTCGGTCTTTGCATTCTCGGTCTTTGCCTTCTCGGAAATGACCAGCTACCTGTTTATTATGTTGCAGTGCTATTCACGTTTTGACGTCAACATCGAATGCACTCACAATCCTCTAGTTTCAAGCCAAATATTTTTTAGAAACTAGGAACGGCAATTATCATGACAAATATCGACATTTAATATTGAACTAGTCCTAATAAAGGACAGTTCAGGTGGAGCGTGAAGCGCAAAGAAATTTAACCAGCTTCAAAAAGAATTGTTTTCGCAAAACTATCCAAAGTTTTTAGATTTCCAAAAAAGATAAATAGGAAAAGTTTGATGCCAAAAAGAAATATATTGAACAAATTAAGTGAACCACTTTCTCCATTTTCAAAATCCTTACTGCTGTGCTGCTTTGAATGAGATAATGTTTCGGCATAGTTGGTATAGACTTATAGTTGTTAGAGTTCTTCTAAAAGTAGTCACAAATAAGCATAATTTTTTGTTGAAGAAAATATTACGCTCAACCCCGGTTGCGTTACATTATGATATTCAAGGCAGTGTCGTGTTATAGAGGATATGAAAATGAGGCAAGAGGGTTATATGGAGTTCCCATGAATTTCGAAAAACTGCGCTTACTTTTGTAAAGTAATCAGTATAAAAAACATCTACGGCCTCGCCTTGAATCGTGGTAGGGTAAAGGAAAAATTACTTGACCCAGAGCAGTACAGTCTACAATAACTCGACTCGGGATAATGGAATGTTTACCTTTCTTTGCTTTCGATTTTTTTAAATTTATTACTGCAATTGTAAGGGATAGCATTATATGAATAAATTATCTAAAAGCCGTGATTGACAGAAATGACTCTACACTGTTAACTAGAACATGTTTCCTTAGTTGAGTAGTGAACTGCTCATGCTATTGTTCTCAGATTTCAAATTTAGTAATTTACCTTTGTTTAAACTGAAAATGTTGTTGGAAGATTAAAGAAATAAGTTACTTGTAAAACAAACGAAAACAAGTTTGGCATCCAAGGTAGGAATTATATTATTAATACGCACCAAGATTAAAGACATTATTTTGCTTGACAAGGTTTATAAAACTTCTATAACCACAAATTCTTTCACGAAGAATGCTTTAATTAACACAATTCAAGTTGGCAGGCTTATAAATTATTTCCTTTGAAGTAAATGGTTCTTACTATTTGTCCTGAATAAAATTAAAAATAAACTAATCTACTCTCCATGCCTCACTGGCCCCAATGTTCCGCTTACTCTCTTTTGTAATTCAAACTTACTTACTTCTTCTTGCTTACTTCATCTTTACCAATTTCTCGCCTAACATGAAGGAAAATGGAGCTAAAGTAGTCAACTACTTGAAAATGAAGAAAAAATGGCGCTTGTTCTAACCTCATTTTTACTAATCCTAATTCTTCTGCTTTGTATTAATTAATTGAGTTAAGAGTAGAAATTACTGCACTATGAAGTACAACTTGGAATCTCCAGTTGAACAACTATGTTTCTTACCGATTCAAAACTTTTTTGGCTGTCAAAACGTCAAGTTTTTTACTTGATTTTCTAGTCAATTAGTTGGAAAACTGGAATAAAATCCCTCAAGGGGTTTAGGGAACTTTCTGAGTACAATTGCCCGAGAGCACTTGGTAAACTGAGAAAACAAGGTAGACAAAACTTTTGCCATCATTTTCATGCTTATGTACTTTGCCGACTTTAGATCTTTTTGCCAAAGAAAACAATATTGTTCTTTGCGAAAATTTTCTAGTAAAACTAATTCCTTGGATTGACCAATTCGATGCTCTATTATTCTATTCAAGTGCTTACTCAATACCGAATATTTTCAAATTGAGCAGAAATGGAATCAAAATATTTAATTTGTTTTTGACATGAAGAAAGATACTGATTTCTCCACTTTCATTTTAATTAATGTAAAATATGAAAGCGTAAGATGAGAGTCCGGCTACTTTTTTTTAATTAAGTTTAAGCTATTGTCTACTTATCCTATTTAATTTTATATTAACAAGTGAAAGAATCCCTGTTCCTTTTGAGCTAATAGAGCTTTTGATTTTAGTAATAATTGAAAAAATTGTCGCAGCGAAATAAATTATAACCTTGTAAACTCTTTCATTCTTTTAAATACAATTATCAAAAAAAGTGAAACGGTAATGATTTTACAAAAGAAATAAATATATAAATGAACAAAATACATTTGTTTTCTGAAAGTGGAATTATGTCACACACAGCTATAATTTCTCAACCCCAAATATAACCAGTTCTTGTTGCTGGAGTCAACAAAATGGACTTTCACCAAGAACCATTTTTCATCTGAGCTTTTCCAATTTCCCTGTCACTTTGCTCAATGATCATGATCCAAATATATTGTATTCTTCAAGGATCGAATTTACCGAAGGCCAAGTTCAACCATTGCGAGTAGACAATAAATCAGTCGTTTCAATAAAATTTGTGGTGTAAGCCATAACCTACACCAGTTTTTGATATACATCACGCACCTTCCTTTCCGCTAAAAACACCATTCTACGCCTATTACGCGGAGAACAATAAAGAAGTGTGGGGACGCAAAACTTAAAAAGAAGATTCATGAAAAAAAATTCATGATATCTGCTATTACAATTAGTTCAACGGTGCGGTTCATCTTGATTGCTTCCCTGTGGGAGAGCTTGAATTGCCGTTTAGGAAATTTTTACTGAAAATTTAATTAAAAGTCATTGGATTTTGTTCTAAAGTAAATTATGACAACTTCAGCACTATGGAAGTCCATTTAATTAGACACCTACAGCTAGTTTTATGTTCTAACCGAAATAAGCCTATGGAAACCGCTCACTATATCCTTTTACAGCTAGTTTATTTACATTCATATTTTGCAAAATTGTCAAGCATTGTATCAGAAACACACTGAAGAAAATCTTATATACAATATATACTATACTAAGACTATACTATTTACTAACTCAGTATTTCAATCAGTTTATTTTATATAGGCATGGCCAGATCAACACGTATACTAATACACTACGAGTACACTAATACTCGTGCTTGAAAACGCTAGAATTTAAGCATTTAATCTTAAACAAATAAAAACTAATATTTTTGCAAATGACTTTATTTATATAAAAAAAGTCTACTTTGCGCTGAAAAACATATTTTTCATATGACCCACTTGGTTTTCAAAAACTATGTAAAGCCGGCATATTGCCATGCATATTACAGTCATAGTGGGTTACCATTACCATAGGAGCATTAAAATAATTATTATACTTTACTTTGCTTCTTGTAATAAATCACTCTGCATATTGATGTTATACAGAGTCTCCGGGTTGAAAAGAAAACTACCGTGGACAACAATTTACGAGGTGACAGGCCACTGCACTTAAAGTTACCGAGTGTGACGCCTTGCGGAGTTAGACCATTAGATCTGCTCTTTGCAGCATGTGGGCCAAATACCGCTGCGTGACACTTTAGTAAGTAGCAGATTAGGCCCAAGGGACCTCATTTTCTTTATTTTGAAATAAAGTTTTACTGCCGCCAAAATACCCTAATGCAAAATAACTTTAACGTTCTTGTATACATACAAAAAATACACTGTAAGATTACCGATTCAATGCTAATCCGTATTGCTTAATAAAAGAGTACTGCGGCCGCCTTGAAATGACTCTGCTAGATAGTGGAATATCTCAAAGTGATTCAAAATTAAATCAAAACTATGTCATTTTATGCTCCTGTAGTAAGAAATTTACGGTAAGCATGTTAGGTCATTAAATTGGTGACGGGTCACTAACATGCAATTTACGGTAAGAATGGTATTGTGTAAAATAGGCACCGGGGCTTCAATGTGAAATTTTCGGCAAAAATTTAGAATGTCATTAAATAGGACCAAATACTTACATTTAGAGTAATATGGTATAGAATCAGCTCCTGTTGATTTGCGGAAAAACGAACAAAAAAAAATGCTTTGTTTTTGAATTAATATTAATTTTTGAATTGAGATTCATGGGGTCCGCCCTTCTTTGAATTAGTCTTCTGGGTACAAACTACAACTGTATGTTGCGCATTTGTATAGTGTCCCCAGATTTGTAGGATAAGCACGGCTTTTGAAAGAAAAAAACTAATTTCTGAAAGGAGGGACCCCATGAATCACAAGAAATGCCTTGCAAAATCTCATAAGAATTTCTGAAATTTCATTTAAAAAAATAATTTTTTGATGCCCATTGAAAATACCCACTTTGCTTAAACATCCTTTTTATTTATCAGTAATAAATAGGCTAATTTTCAAATTTTTAACTTTTGCGCACGCCTGACTATCCCCTTGTAAGTCATTTTCTAAATATTTTTTGTTTTTTTTTATTATCAATTTAATAGACTGGGCTGAAAAAATTGGTATTTATGTTCGAAGGTCATACTCCACTTGCATAAATTTGGGAGGTATTAAGGAGGCTAACATTGAAACGAAGTTTCGAATGTAGGATAATTTGACAACTTTTTCTCTCCTACCCTTCTGTCTCATCCTGCTCAATTTACTGTCAACAAAAGTCTAGCTTGAAAGTGGAGAACTGTGTAAGGCATTTGGAGGATTGGGGACGTAAAATATTCAAAGTTAGGAGTATCTCTTTCCGTTACGCCTTTGCAACTTTCTCCGGAAGTGAAAGTAATTCAACCCTTCCTGTCCTTTTTCCTTTCAATGCTACCAAAGTTTCCAAATGGAAGTAAATTTTAGATTCAATCACGGTCTCATCTACTATCAAAAGTTTCCACTTACAAAAGATTTTCAGACAAAAATCTACCACTATCTACTACCATTATCAAAAAATTGGAATAAGATCATTAGTATTAAAATAAAGGGTATATACAGACGCAACTTTGAAGTTTTGGTTAAAAGTGAATGAGCTTATACTTTAATTTAGTTGAGATGCCTGGAGACAAAGTTTAATACATTTCTTTAAAAGTAGAGGAAAAGAGCACAAAACAAATTCCTACGAATCATCAACCTTGGGAATAATAAATGCAAAACTTTTTACTTATTACTTTTCTAGTTAAAAACTCAGAACTACAAGTCTGTTTTGCTAGATTTATTCACTTAACGTGACCATTCTTACAATCTTCTAACATTCTCATTTTCTAAACAAGTCTAAATTATTGTAACATCGTCATGTCACAGTTGTTTTATGTTAGTATGTTTATTTGAAAGATAAGGGTTTGCCGGCATATATGGTTAAAATATTTAATGTATAGTGAAAATTAGTTTTGATAAATTAATAACGCATCAATTCTTAAAATGTCGTATTTGTGGTCTTAGCAGGTTATTATGTTTAACAGATGATCTATAAGTAACACAATTTTAAGGAATCCGTATTGGTTCTGGGCTCTCCATTTAAGGTTGTAAAATTGTCTCATTTTGCGTTGCACTATTGAATTTATAATCTTAGCCTTCATCAGAGCACGGTCTTTATTTTAATGTCATGAAGCAACACAGTACCGTACCCTTACATTGTTATGTCTAATAACATTTTCCTTAAGAGGCAATGGCGAGGAGGGAATTATAAGTAAACAAGAGAGCTCATTCCTGCGCTTCCAAAAATAAATAAATAAAAAAAAATCCCCAAAGTCATGGTTTTCCATGGTGTTGTGTGACATAAAAAAAAGCTTGAGAAAGGTTCCATTAGATTCGTTTCACGAGTTTGGCTTTCACCAACCAAAAAACTCAATAGGGAATAGAGATGGCGGAAATAAAAGAAAAGCAAAGAAATCCTTTATTTCCTTTTACTGGAAATATACCACATGGTTTACAAATTTTTACTTCCTTTTTGTTTGGAAGAACCGCCTTGGCAAAATCTCTTAGTTTACGACATTTATCAGGTAAATAATTTTTTCAGGTAACTAATTTATTTTATTTCATTAATCAGGTAAATAAATTTATGTTTACCTCAAATACTTTATGCACCACTTCGTCTTGTAAAAAAAAATATGCACACCAAAGGAGAAATACTTTTTTGTTCTGTAATTGGATATGACTTTAATTTTAAGTTGCCGTACTTTTTTTTGTAAATTTAAAGTTAGGTCAATAAATTGTTATTTGCACAGTCGCTTGACAGTATAAATTTAAATCATTCTAAAAAAAAATTTACCACCCACGTTTAGAATGAATCATCTTTTTAAGTAATTATTTGGTGATTTCTGTTCTCTCCCGAGGCATATACGTAAATGTTAAAAAAAAGTAAAATATTGCAAGAAATGTGAACGAGTGGTGGGAATGCGCCTATTAGATAAGCAAAAGTTTGACCACATGGATGAAAAGTTCAAACTTTGAAATGAAGCTTTAGGTATGTGATTTTTTAAAGCAAAACAAATTTGTTTCTCTAAATTTCATATATTTTTTTCTTTCGGATCCGGAATCGAAAAAAAATCAATTTTCCTATATCTACGATTTCATATTCCCTAGTGCTTTTTCCCAGCCAAAATGGAAGCAAGTAATAGTGCCTAAAAAGGACTTAAAATAAAGGGCCTAAAACAAAGGGCCTGAAAATCGGGCTTAACAAGTAAAAGGACCTAAATAAGAAAGGCCTAAAATAAAGGGCATAAAGTAAAAAGACATAAAGTTTTTAAAATAATTAAAAAATAATTAATTATTAACGTTAATCCTAAATAAATAAGAAATTATTACTAAAAAGTAGAAATATCTAAACTTTTTGTATAGGAATATTAATGCATAATTTTAAATTATTTATTATATTTAATAGAAAATTTTATAGTTTCTAATTCATTACAAACTAATATTGGTCAAATATTGATTTAGTTTATGTTTACATGAGCATATTTTTAATTAGTTTTGGGTTTATTTTTTTTATATTGTTTTGTCAAACAAAAGTTTAGGTTTAATTGTCATTAATTATGATTAGTGTTGATACTTAGTGATTTTTAATTATTTTAAAAATAGGTCTTTTTACTTTAGGCTCTTTATTTTAGGCCGTCTTTTGAATTATGTCCTTTTCCCTGTTAGTCGCTACTTCTTAGGCCCTTTGTTTAAGGTCCTTTTTTAGGTCCTATTACATGGAATCGCCAGAATTCTCTCTCTCCCTTTTGCAACCGATTGGAAAAAAAAACCGTTTGTTATGTAGGACTTTTTGATACATTTAATTTTTTTAGAACTTGTCTTTTTTTTTTGCAGAGTTTGTCGTTAAATTTTATTCGACATTTTAATATTGATAAAAATTTCATGTGGGAGTTTTTGATTTTTCATATAATCGAAATTTTGTTGAAGGTGTGATTGCTTGCATAATGTTATAACAATTTTAGAAGAAACAGTAGCAGTGAGTGGGAGGGTTGTTAGACCCCGAAATCCCCATGTTAAACCGATATGAGAAAAAACCCCATTTTTCCACCCACCCTACATGAAAATTTTGGTCCCTCAGAAATTTGAGCCGACCCCCGAGAGCCGACCCCTCAAACC